>PIJE02003635.1:0-17120 GCA_002895965.2 Coryphaenoides rupestris | reverse complement strand
CTTACTTTGCAGCGCGGACATTTCCCCAACACACATTTACTGGAGAACAAGTTATCGCGAAGTAACTTCCTAATCCAATACTTTTTTAAGACCTAGCAAAATCAAATTTGACTTTAGGCCTAAAATTCTGATTAGAAAATTTTAGACTTTTTAACCTTTAGGGAACCCTGTAAATGAGCTACATACCCTTTACTGTGGGGCTGAATGATATGGTATAAAATCTAAAATATATATTGCAATCATTTTGAAAGACGTCTTTTAATTGGGTTAAGCCGTTGCAACTAAAAATCATAGTAGTTTCAGCTGGGAATCATGATAATCATTTGATGTCAAATAAATACACAATTTACTGAATTTCTATAAACTATGTTGCCTGACATTTTCCATTTGAAGTGAAACCACAGGTATCTCGAACTACACAAAAAGTAATGACGTGGAAGATATACATGCAAAAAGCCCAAAATTAGAATTAAAAAGGGAAAAAACAAACGACAATCACTGACTTGTCATGTCATGAAATACCTTGGCTGGGAAAAGCAATCTTCCTTAACCTCTAAACAGATTGTTTAAATACTTTTTAAAAAAGTAAAAAAGTACTAAGGGAAGGGTTCACAAGGAGTTTGTTTCCACTGCAGTAAAATTGTAATATTTAAACAATTTGTTCGGAAATTGGAAAAAAAACCCAAAACAAAAAAAGAAAAACTTGTGGCTTTGACCAACTCCTTCGAGCATCGAACATCACACGCGTCACATGAAAAGGGACTTGATCACACGGCCTTAATCGTTGTCATCGGAGCTGGAGCTATCCTTCTTGTCGCAGGCTCCTTTTCGGCCCCGCGTGCTACGGTTCCTCCCCGGGCTGCGGGCTGCCTCTTTGGCTTTGGAAGGGGATTCCCTCGCTGGGCTTCTCTTCCTGCCCTCGGGGCTCTTCCGGCCTCTCCTCTTGTCCTCCATGCCGCCGTCGTCGGAGCTGTCACTGCTCCCGCTGCGGTGCCTGCCCCTGGATCCCCGTCTCGGCCCGCTCTCCCGCTTCCTCTGGCGTGTCTGCCGGTCGTTGCTCTTGCTCCGGGAGCGTCGACCACCGCCACTCCTGTGAGAGCCTCTGGCCCTGGTCCAGTCTGGGCTCCTGGTCCGATCCTGGTTTCGGGAGGTGCCCCGCTGCTTGTCCTCCCGGTCACGCGTCTGTTGCCGTCTCTCCTTGCTCCACCTGCTGTCGCAGTCACCACCGGGCCTGTCCCTCTCCCGTCTCTCGCCCTTGTCCCTGGAGGACGCCCGCTTAGCTGCCCGGTCCCTGCTCCTGCTGTGGGACTTGTGGGCCTCTTTCCCGTGAGTCCCGTCCTTGCTTTGGGACTCGGCCCGCTCCTTGTCCCCGTTGCGGCCCTTGGCCTCCTCCCGCGGCTTCTCTCCGTTCCTCCCCTTCACGTCCTCGTCCTGCGGCTGCTGCTGCTGCTTCTTCTTCTTCTCAGACTCGGCCTGCTTGCTCCGCTCCTTGCTCTGGTCGGACTCAGTTGTCTCCTTGTCCTTCCCTTTGCTCCCGGCCGCCTCCTTGTTGAGGGAGAGGCCGCGGCGCTCCTCCTCCGCTGCCGCCTTGGGCTTGTGGTCACGTTCCTGCTCTTTGCTTTTGGAGCGTCGCCTCTTGCGCGCCTCATCGCTGCGGCTCCGGGAGCCCGCCTTCTGTCTCCTGTACTTGTGTTTGGCGTCGTCATCCTTCTTCTTCTGCGCCTCCTTCTCCTTGCTCCTGGACCGGTGGGAGTGGCCGCGCTTCTCCTTGTTGGCAGACCTGCCGTCTGCGTCCTTCTCCCTGTGGGAGGCTTTAGCGCTCTCCTCCTTCGCCGCCTCCTCCATGTCACCCCTGGAAGACCACGATGTAGAGGTGGTGACTTAATTAAAATGGGCCTTCATCAAAGCTAGTTTACACACAGTGAGTAGAGGACTTCAAGTGCTTGCTCATATATGGGTGACAAACCCAAGTAAAGTTGTACATTTACATTTAGCGCTTTTATCCCAAGCGACTTACAAAGAGTACATTTGTCGAAAGAGAGAGCAATATATCATTGGGGTACATATATTTAGAATAGAACCGGTTAATAGAACGAGTTTCATAATTGCTAGGTTGCCTGCATAATAGCTGGGATAAGAACAGAAGTGCCATTCTGAATGCAGTACCAACATCTAAAAATCATACAATATGCTAAACAATGCCAAGTACTATTAGGTATTTAGTGCCAAGACGTACAAACACACAAGTTGTAGATTTGATTAAACGTATTTCTTTAATTCAATATAGTTTGAGTCCAAAATGGCCAATAAGAGATGAACGTGTAGAAGCACTTGATAAGAAAAACATGATTTCTAATAAAAAGGTTAATCTCTTACTTGTCTCCCTTAATCCAGCGTTCTCCGCTGGTCGCCCTCATGCGTTGCCGTTGCATCTCCTGGCGCCAGTGCGGAGGGGTTTCGCTGCGCCAGAACCGATCGCGTTCTCGTGACCTGGAGCGGGAACGGGACGGAGTGCGGTATCGCTGGCGGAAGAGGAGAAGGACACAGACAGCCAAGGTTACCGTGATCATCCACGCGAGTGGTTTAGTGTTTCCCAAACAACTTAAGACTTCTTAAAACGGGCCCCGTTATACCACCAGGCGCGAGTGTGATTAGCCACGACTAGCCGTTTCAAAATTCATCACGTGACTAAAATCGTCATTGTGGCGAAGTGAGGTCCCGAGTGGGTGTGTACCTAGATGTACACCGACTAGATCAGACTACCAGCTGACTCAGTGGACTGTACCAGCTGGTAAGCTGATCTTGTCAGCATAGACCTAGGTGGACACTCCCACTTGTGATGTCACTTCATTAAATTTAAACAACGGTTTGTAATGGCTAATCACGCCACACCTGGTGCTATAATGTTTCTGGGTTATTATTAATTAAGCACAAAATAAAAAACTGCACCTACCCTTGGTCCTCTGCCCTTTATCTTCCTCCCAGACCGCGTTGTCACGAGTCTCCTGTGATACGCAGACTGGGAATTAAATGGCCTGCCGAAAAAATAAAAGGGAATATTTAAGCATTTAGACACGTGAAGATGATCTGCTCCAGATAATAGTCCGGATAGTCGCTGTCGGTGGTATAAACCCACCGTTCCCGTGGACATTCCTCCCTCTTCCTGGCGTTCTGGCCGCCCTCATCTTTCTGGACGGGCTTGTCAGGACTTTTGCGCATGAGGAATCTGTTCTGCGGGATCTCCGGGATCTCCTTGGGCCGGACCGAGGACAGCAGCAGCTCTTGGTCCTTGTCGTCCTCGCTTCTCGCCTCGGACCTGAACATGATGAGGATCGCATGATGAACCAACCACTCATGCTCTTTACCTCCCCCCCCACCCCCTGGCAGTCGACAAACCACAACCATTTTGTAATTGAAGTCGAGTACCTTTCCTTCTTTTTCAGTTTTTTCGTCTTCTTCTTGCGCTTTTTGGACTCTTTTTCGGACTCCGAGGAGCTGGAGCTCTCGCCGGCGTCCGAAGAAGCCTTCTCCTTCTCCACTTTCTTCACTGTGAGGAGGAGGAGATCAGACACACATTGCTAAATGAAAAAAAAAAAAAATCAGAAAAACAAAAGGGAAGCGTAATAGTCGAATGTTGGTGTGAGTTTTTGAGTCCAAAGTGTGTCTCCCTGACCTCTCGTCTTGGGGATGAGCTCCCCACAGTTCATAATCTTGACCTCCGAATACGGTTTGCTGTTGGCGTCCGTCTTCTGCCGCTCCATGGTTTGGATGACCTCCTGGCCTGAGATCACTTGTCCGAAAACCACATGGACACTGCGACGCAACCGTGGCTTTCAGTTAACGGTTGCTTACACAATTTGGTTTTCCATTAAAAAAAAATACAAAAAAAAAAACATGTAATAAAAACAAAATGTAAAAAAAAATTTTTTAAGCACTTACCCATCCAAATGGGGTGAGGGCTTTGTTGTTCTGAAGATTAAAAACAACAAATGTTAGTCACACAAAACAATAATTATACACCAGAACCACCATGAAATATAATTCTATTAACGCTAGTCTGGCTGACAGGATGGAGGCTGTGGGATAAGCCTGCCATTGGCCTACTAATTTCAGTCAGAATTCTCCTCTTCCGGGATCTGTGCGTTACCGTTTTTAAAAGTCCCTATCGCGAGGCAAGAGCGGTTGTCTGGCAACAGGAAGGTTGCTGGTTCGATCCCCGGGCTCCGCCTAGCCAAGTGTCGAGGTGTCCCTGAGCAAGACACCACCTAACCTTTAACTGCTCCTGACGTGTTGGTTGTTACCTTGCATGGTTGACACCGCCGTTGGTGTATGAATGGGTGAATGTGAGGCAATACTGTAAAGCGGATAAAAGCGCTATAGAAATGCAATCCATTTACCTCCGAGCTAGCAACCTACATATTGAAAATGGCAAAGACGTTTTGACGAAGATTTGGATTGCACAACAGGGCAGGCCTGCTTGGTTCTTCTGCGGGAATTCAGCCATTTTAATGCTATCCCCACATGCAAATATTACCCCAAAACAAATCCCGACCCCCCCGGCAACACTCATTTCCAAGGGCACCGTCGCTGCTTTCTGGGCTTGGTAGCGCCGCCCCAGACAATTGTCCATCCATCCATCCATTTGCGTCCGCTTATCCGGGGCCGGGTCGCGGTGGCAGCCGGCTAAGCAGGGCCCCCCCAGGCTTCCTTCTCCCCAGCCACGCTCTCTAGTTCCTCCTGGGGGATCCCGAGGCGTTCCCAGGCCAGACGAGATATATAATCTCTCCAGCGGGTTCTGGGTCTGCCCCGGGGTCTCCTCCCAGTTGGACGTGCCCGGAAAAACTCCAAAGGGAGGCGCCCGGGGGTCATCCTAATCAGATGCCCGAACCACCTCAGCTGACTCCTTTCGATGCGGAGGAGCAGCGGCTCTACTCCGAGCTCCCTCCGGATGTCTGAGCTCCTCACCCTATCTCTAAGGCTGAGCCCAGCCACCCGGCGGAGGAAACTCATTTCGGCCGCTTGTATCCGCGATCTCATTCTTTCGGTCACTACCCAAAGCTCGTGACCATAGGTGAGGGTTGGAACGTAGATGGACCTGTAAATCGAAAGCTTCGCCTTCCGGCTCAGCTCCCTCTTCACCACAACGGACCGGTACAGCACTCGCATCACTGCAGACGCTGCACCAATCCGTCTGTCCATCTCCCGCTCCATTTTGCCCTCACTCGAACTATGGGGGGCGACCTGTCTGAAACAGCAGACAGGTACAGGGAGGCCAAAAGGACCGCAGCTTCAGCGGTTTCTGAAGCAAAAACCCGGGTGTGGGAGGAGTTCGGGGAGGCCATGGAGCAGGACTTTCGGTTGGCCTCAAGGAGTTTCTGGCAAACTGTCCGGCGACTCAGGAAGGGAAAGCAGGGCTTGGCTCAGGCTGTGCTCAGTCGGGGAGGAGAACTGCTGACCCAGACTGAGGATATTGTCGGGCGGTGGAAAGAACACTTTGAGGAGCTCCTGAACCCGACCAGTACGTCCTCTGTGGAAGAGGCAGAGTCTGAAGACTCGGGGGAAGTCTCACCCATATCCTTGGTAGAGGTCACTGAAGTAGTCAAAAAGCTCTTCAGTGGCAAGGCGCCAGGTGTGGATGAGATTCGCCCTGAGATGCTGAAGGCTCTGGACATTGTCGGGCTGTCGTGGCTGACACGCCTAGTCAATGTAGCGTGGAGGTCGGGGACAGTACCTGTGGAATGGCAGACCGGGGTGTTGTGGTCCCCATTTTCAAAAAAGGGACCGGAGGCGTGTGCTCCAACTATCGGGGTATCACACTGCTCAGCCTCCCCGGAAAGTTTATTCCAGGGTGCTGGAGAGGAGGCTCCGGCCGATTGTCGAACCTCAGCTTCAGGAGGAACAATGCGGATTCCGTCCCGGCCGTGGAACAGTGGACCAGCTCTTTACCCTCGCAGGGTTGTTTGGGGGGGGGGCATGGGAGTTTGCCCATCCAGTCTACATGTGCTTTGTGGACTTGGAGAAGGCCTATGACCGTGTCCCCCGGGGAATCCTGTGGGGGTACTACGGGAGTATGGGGTACCGGGCCGTTGGTACGTGCCATTCGGTCCCTGTACGAACAAAGTGCGAGCTGTGTCCGTATTCTCGGCACAAAGTCAAGCACGTTCTCAGTGGGTGTTGGACTCCGCCAAGGTTGTCCCTTGTCACCGGTTCTGTTCGTGATCTTCATGGACAGAATCTCAAGGCGCAGCCGAGGTGAGGAGTGTGTCCGGTTTGGGGACCTCAGAATTGCATCTCTGCTCTTTGCAGATGATGTGGTTCTGTTGGCTACATCAGACCGTGACCTCCAGCATGCACTGGGGCGGTTTGCAGCCGAGTGTGAAGCGGTCGGGATGAGAGTCAGCACCTCCAAGTCTGAGGCCATGGTTCTCTGCCGGAAAACGGTGGAGTGTTCCCTCCGGGTTGGGAGTGAGTTGCTGCCTCAAGCGAAGGAGTTCAAGTATCTCTGGGTCTTGTTCACGTGAGGGCCAGACAATTGTGATTGGTTTAAAAAAATACAAACGAGACAGCGTGAGACAGAATGATAAAGGGTCCAGGCAGTCTTTTCTCCAGCGCTGGCATAGCAATAAAACAACGTGTGGAGTCTGGGTCTGGCAAGGCAAGACGACATTAACGCACTGCACCGCTCAGAGATCGCTTTGGAGAAAGAGACGAACGATGCGAGCGAAGCACGCAGGTGAAAGCAAACGGATTTGATGCTCACATGAAGAACTGAGATCCATTGGTGTCCTTCCCCCTATTGGCCATGGACAGCAGGTATTCCTTATTGTGTTTCACAGTAAAGCTCTCATCTAAAAAAAGGAAACACAAATAAATACAAAATAATAAAATCACTGTTAGCGGACTCAAGATGATTGTAACGATGACGATAAGAATTTAGCTGAATGGTTTGGCGTCTTTACCTTCGAAGAACCCGCCATAGATGGACTCCCCACCTCTTCCATTGCCTGTGACGGAACGTGCAACAGTTGGCATACGGTCAGAAAATCAAGCAAAGAAAGAGTTAAACAGGGAAACTGCAGTGATAAAAATTCACACAAATTGCATAATTGTCCAAATTACACATCAGAGTCAGACTAGTATGCATTCAATTGCAATTAGTTGTTTATTTGCATTTGGAACCCCAACCACCACCCCAACAACAAACTGTTCCAACCGCTGTGGTCAGGCAAGCGCCTCCGCAGTCACGCTGCGAGAACAGAGAGACTAAAACTGAGTTTCTTTCCGCAGGCCATCAGGACTGTGAACTCTGACCGCCCCCTCCCCTGCACACACTCACAGGTAGTACACAGTACATGCACCCACATAGTTTTACGACATAACTTGATACATTTTTTTATATTGCCTTGTTGTTGACATGCCTACTTGTTTATATGCCTGTTTATTTGGTCATATTTCTCATTCCTAAGAAAAAAGCTGCTCTTTTTGCTGTCAAGGCTGTAAATAGTGTGGATATTCTGATTTCCCTTCAATTGTGATTTGTATTGTTCTGTTGCACATTCTGCTGGGCATTGTCACTTTTTAATTTCACTGCACATCCTGTATGTTTATGTGACAATTAAACTTCCTGAATCTTGAATCTTATGAAGATGCCACACATTATAGCCCACCACCACCCACAGAAGTTCACAGACACCAGCAACATGCACATCACTTTTACCTTCGCTGAAGTCTCCCCCCTGGATCATGAAGTCCTTCACGATTCTGTGGAACTGGCATCCTTTGTAATGCAGTGGCTTCTGGGTTCCTTTGCCAATACCTATCTCGCCTAGGAGGGAAGAATATCCACAAGAATTTCAGGATTCTCATGATATGACACACATTGCTCCAAGAGACAACAACAGCCGGGTGAAATGTGTGTGTGTGTTTTTCATGCCATACCTGTACAGAGACACCTGAAGTTCTCACAGGTCTTGGGGCAGACATCGGAGAACAACTCCACCACAATCCGACCAACTGTGCAGGGGGGAAAACGTATAGTTAGCCTTTATAAAAGGGGTACCTGAAATCAAGCAATCTGATTGGTTCATAGCCGTGTTATAATAACCATATATATAATATTATGATATAATAACCATATACCACGGCTACGAGTCTAATTCCTTTTCACAATTGGCAATCACTCGGCCTGCTGAAAAGAGGTTTCGGTTGCTTAGCCAATGGTAGCGAACGCCCCCCGAAAAAACTGGCTAGCAACGAGGAATACTAACTTTTTAAACGAGCAATATAAAATTAATTATAATAATAATCAACATTTAGTAAAAAAAAACTTTAAATCTTAATGCTGTTTGACGCTCGTATGTTGCATAGCAACGCGGGGGCCTATTTCTTTGGAAAAAATCATTAGTGACCTGTTTAATAAAGCTATTTACATTGTAATCTTTTTTTTTGGTTCTATAGCCTACTTGTATATTGCCATGCTTGGTGGCGTTTTATAAAAGCAATAGCTCACTTCAGTCCGTGATATGGTTAATATATCACAACGAAGGGGTTGAACACGCTTGTTAGCTGTGATATAATAACCATATATCACATACTGAAGTGAGCTATTGCTTAAATATATATTGTAGCGGCCAGAGGGCGGGGTGGGGCCACCACATAGCCGCACAGATGACATAGGGGGCGCTACGTGGCCGCGTGATTTTTGCCACAATGGGTGAAAGTTGTGCCCCCGGGAGTGACCCCCGGCGGGCAGGTGTTCATGGGGGGAGGGTAAGCACAATAAATCGTTGACTCTGGGGTCGTGCTGTGTATGGGGCACGCGCCGGGGGGTGGGGTCGTCCACGCCAACCGCCGGTGCCTCTTCTCCCTCAACCGAGACCTGTCGGGCTGTCCAGGAGCTGTGGAAACGGAGCTGTGAGGGCTCGATGATCACCAGCGCCAGGAGCTGAAGAAGTTCCTGGATGACAACGTCGATCTCTATGCCGCCAATGAAGAGGACTGCACACAGACAAGGTTGGTCCAATCATTCCATCGACACCGGATCGTCGCCACCCATCCGCCTGCGGCCTCACCGGCTACCCCTACCACCGGCGGGTGGCGGAGGAGAAGATCCGGGAGACGCGGCTGCAGGGATCATCTCAGTAGGGCTGGGTATTGAAATTCTGTACTTTTTTGGTACCGACCGAATCACTGCGGTACTACCGAGCACCGGCAGAGGTCAGAACATTCGGTGCCAAACTTCGGTAGCTTTTTTTTTTTTTTCATCCAATCACTATATTTGTTCTAAAATCTAACGTGACTGCTGGTTTAGCTGGCGGTATGCACCTTAAAGTTGTTTGCGATCCGCCAGTAAACCCAGAGAAGAAGAAGAAGTGACTGCTGGTTGGATGGAAAAAGAAACGCGTTACTACGTCACTACGCATGTAAACACCGAGCCATGTGGATGTTTGATTATTTGCTCGGGAGCGCATTTTGCGGAGAGTGGATAAATTGTCAAAAACCCACGGTCCAAGGTCTGGTTACATTTTGTAAAAGTAGGGACGGTGCAAAATGCAATATTTGTGATAAGACCATAGCTGGCACAGGTGGCAACACTTGTTGCCACCTGTGCTGCACTGTGTTTGACTGCATGAAAAAGCAAACAGACTACTAACGTTACTACTAGCGGTAACGTTAACGATCACGGGGAACAGACTGTTTCCTCAACATGGATAGAGTAAGTTAAACATTTTGACATTTTAAACTTAAAATGCATCAATCTGGTGCAATTTGAGAGCTTCTTTCTCTGTGTGTGAAAATGTTAGGAACATTTTCAAGTTAAAACTATAAGGCATAATCTGGTGAACTTAGAGGGGGGTGGGATCATTAAAGCTCAGTTTTCATTCTGTTGTGGGCCGCCACAAATAAATCCATGTATGGGAAACACGGCCGAGTTTACAAATTGTCTGTGAAAAAGGAGCAATAAATATTTCATACTTGAAATGAATGACACTTGGACTCTTTCTATTTGGAAAAACTAATGTAAAAAGACTTGTATTACAGTAAAAACATGTTCCGGCAATTGCATTATGAAATGTGCGTAGAATTTAGTGGGAACGCTGGGGAAATGTCCCCACAAATGTCCAGCGCGATATCCTATCCACCCCACCCCCCCGCCCCCCATCAGAACCGCAAATTAATGGAGCACCCCCCCCTCCCGGATCAGAACCGCAAATTAACGGAGCACCCACCACCATCCCGGATCAGAACCGCAAATTAACGGAGCAACCCCCCCCCTGGGGGCACAGAGCTGGATTACTACCGCCGGCTGACTGACCGCATGAGGGTGGTCCACGAGTACACCCGCCAGGCCCAGTCTAGCTCAGGGGTGCGGCAGAAGCAGGCCTATGACACCCACTGTCGGGGGCAAGCCTTTGCGGTTGGGGACAAGGTGTGGGTGTACTGCCCTACCCGCAGCAAAGGCGTGTCCCCCAAGCTGCGCAGCCACTGGCCGGCCGAAATCTTGGGGCAGATCACGGAGGTGGTGTACCGGGTGCGTATGCCTGGACGGGGCCGGATGGTGGTGCTGCACCGGGACAGACTTGCACCATACAGCCCCCTTGCCCCACTTTCTGTGGAGAAGTGGGGCCACGGCAGCCCACGATGCCCCGACCAGCGTGGTCCTCCTAGGAGCCCCGGAATGCCCGCTTGACGCCGTCGGCGGCACGGATACCTGCGGGATTATGTTTTGAGTGATGGGGTTGTCGGGGACGACTAACCACTCAAGAGGGGGCTATGTAGCGGCCAGGGGGGAGGCGGGGCCACCACATAGCCGTGCAGATCACGTGGCCGCGTGATGACATAGGGGGCCCGAGGGATAATGGGGAATATTATGTTTGCCACCAGGGGTGAAAGTTGTGCCCCCAGGAGTGACGCCCGGCGGGCAGGTGTTCATGGGGGGAGGGTAAGCACAATAAAACGTTGACTCTGGGGTCGTGCGGTGTATGGGCACAGAGCAACAATACACTCCGCGTCCGACTCTTCAGCTCCTACGTGGCGCTCGCTACAATATATAGTAAAACAAGCAAATTTGTCTTATTATAAGACGTCTCACCGTTGACGTTGCTGATTCCCACGTCAAAGAAGCATCGCGGTCGCACCTTGATGCCCATGATGGATTGATGACTGGTCAAAACCTGAAATATAAATAAAAATCATAAATATAAATCAACAGGTGACCGGTGGTCCAGGTTGACAGCAGGTTAGCTTATAAACACACCAAAACAACACCGCCAGCCCGCAACGTGGCCAAGTCCGTATAGCAGGACGGCTACTTTATTCGCTTTGTCGAGTTGCGTTACTCATGAAAGTCGAATGAATTAATGAATGAATGATCGTTTGAATGAAATGGATGTGCGTGAACGCTGCGATTCAGAAAAGGGGCAAAAAAGCAAGCCCCGGCAAGTTGCACGATGCAGCATGTTTTAACGCTATATATTTAATAAAACCGCGCACACACATCATTATAACGACATAAATGTGTATAATAAACCGGGCAGTGGATCGCCTCCAAAGTGGGATTTCGGCGTCTCCTTGGTCGAATGTGAACGTTAGCCGGAGTACACATACACGGGATTTTCCCCGCCGCACACACTTTAGCGGAGACTGGCATTTTCAGATCGTCCTACCGACGAACATATTACCTTCGCTAGGTGGACCAAATTACGTTATTCCCTCCGAACAATCGATCATTTAAGAAGCGGACTCCGGCTTTCGTTCAGCGTCCCCAACGGTGTTTTCTAAAGATGGCGGGAGGAAAGCGTCAACGGACTTCGGGAGTCGCGGACGGCCGATGGGCGCTTGATGTGTGTCAGCCGACCTCCCGCTGCGAGGCGCAGAACACACGCACGTTGTATCGTGGTAAAATACAAATATTAAAAGTTTTGGGATGATAAAATACCCAGTGTTGGTCCACAAACTCGCATGTTGGTTCCTACTGGAAACAAGAATGTCATTAAGGATGAGAGGATTCGTTTTCATATATCCAACACGCTACACTACTAGTTCTATCTAGACTTGTACTAAAACGTTATTTCTAGATTTGATTTTTTATGAATAATATAAAGAAATCCTCCACTAAGCCCCGCTGTAGAGTTGGGCTCCCCTCTGCCGGCTGTCCGGGCTGAAAAACCCAGCGCCCGCATGTTGACCTTAGCGCGTCATATCCCGGCTAGGGAAGTTAGCTCATGGCACACTTGCTAAATAAATAACTGCTACACTAGTCGTGCGAACACTCTGTAAGTAAAGTTAATGTAAGTATGCATACAATTGTATATTTTGCACCCCGTGTCGTCCGTTTAGATGGAAAGCCAATGACACGTTTCCTGAAATACGCGTTTTGTGGACTTTATATACTAGCGACCCACGTGAATGGCGCATCAGTAAGACTAGTGGTTGTATTGATAGGATAGAGATAAGATAGAACTTTATTAATCCCGAAAAAATTCTTGTGCCAGGTTGCATAGCAATACAGTACAATACAACAATAGTGAAATCAACAGAATAATACAAATAAACTAACAGATTTACAAATGTACAGTCCTAGTAGAATAAAAATACAGGTGAAATATAAAATTAGAAAGGCAAGATAAGATATTCAGTCCAACAATTTGGCATAATTGAAGTGTAATACAACTGTGATAATAATAATAATGGTTAGAGGACGTATTGCACCTGGTAGAAAGAATATTAAGAATATTGCACATAATGTTGAAAGGTAATGTAGAAGAGGTATTGCACATGACATTAAGAATATTGCACATGATGATGAAAGGAGATGAGAGGTAGTATTGCAGGTAATATTTAGAGATAACATGATATTTATAATAAGAATAATATAGCACATGATAGTGAGAGTATTGCACATGATGTTGAAAGGTAATATTGAAAAGTGCGGGTACTCACATGTTGTGTGTTTATCGGTCGGGAACAGCAAATCATAATAATAAGTATTGCATTCTACATTTCCTCATATAGCATCAGATGAGTCTCCGTCCATTCAATTCTAATTACTTGTTAAGTGTAACGGTCAGACCTGTCTTGGATATCGCCACTAGGGGCGCACCTCATTGTATAAAACTCTTACCTAGTTAAGTTTGGTTTGGCTCAATGTTATATGAGAGCACGCGGTCTCTCTACAGTGGTGAATAGTGATGGGAATTACAGGTTTTTTTTAGGGTGCAGGGTAGGTTTAGCTGCGAAATAATCACCAGGATAATGATTGACTGTATTGCCAGACCTAGTGTCAATGATCTGCATTGTAAACATTACACAAGGTCGCGCCATATCCATGTCATTGTCATGTCAATGAATTTACTACTTTGAATGTACCCTCTGTATGTGTTATGTAAATAAAGTCGCCTTGCCTTGAATGCAATTCATGCAACGCTTAATATTAGAAAACTTTTTATTGGCACAATAAAAAAACAAGTATAATAAACTTTTGTGCAAAACAGATTTTGGTGCAAATCAAACAACAAAACAAAAAACATTTCACAAGAGAGAATTTTTAAGAATAAATAGTAAAACTACTTCTGAACAATATTTAAAGTATTATAATGGTATGCAAAACAACAGAGTAAAATAAAATAGAGAAAAATCCCTGAGCTGCTTTGACAAAAACAGGAGATGAGCTCCTAGCCTGAGCTCAAACAAATCGGCTCAAACAAGGCTTACTTACTTGTAAACAATAACATAATAACACAATAAAAAAAAATTATAAACAAGACAACAGCCCTGAAATGTGAGGCAGAGAAAAAAAAAAAAAAAATCTACTTTCACTCAAATTTTTTTATAACTTGCTACATCTCTCAGCAACTACCAGTCACGCAGAATGCGTTATGCCATCATCTATGGCAAATTTGCATTCAAGAAAGCAAGTCTATGGAAGTAAATCTGTTCCACCAGATTTTGAAATTTAAAAGCCATTGAATTTATAGCACTGGAATTCTTTGCATTGAAATTATGTATCTGAAATTTTTGCCTTTCAATTCAACTCTTCAAATTTTCAATAACTCGTTTTCACTTGTATTTTTCAATGTTCACAAATTCAGTTTAAAAAATTAAAGTAAAAAAAAATTGTAATAACATATTCCAGTGGCTCAAATTCAATAGGCCAAATTCAGATCCTAAAATTCGAGGTTAAAAATTCAGATGAAACATCCGGGATACCTTTGGATACCAAGGATAAGCAATCGATTCTGCATCAACTCGAATCAACATCCACCAATCAAGTTACGCTCCATTGGTCATGTGACGCAAATTACCGGAAGGTGGGCAACTATGGCAACGAACGATGGCACTTGAGTGAGTGTATTAACTCTTTTATTTGCCTTTTGTGTCCTTTGTATTTGCAAGATTCAGTAACAGGTAATACCCGACACGTCACGCATTAACAGAATTTATTGGACAGTATCTACGCGGAATTGGCGTTCGTTAAAGTTTTGTTAGTGTAAGGTTGTTAATTAGACAGGCCACCGTGTGGCGCTGTTTACCGAGATTTGAATATTGGGTCCCTTGTGCGCCAACGTAGTTCGTGCGTGCGCCATCTTGTTTCATGTTTTACCACAATGGATACAAGGTGAGCGGTGTTTTAGTTATCTTGCACAATCTATTTAAAATATAAGTTTAAACCACCCATCCGTTCAGTTTGTTTGGTCAATATGTTGTATGGGATGTTCGTTTACCTGTTGAGTGTTATATGAGATGTGTGTGTTTGCGTCTTATATGATCTTATACGATATGATTTTTGTCTACTGCTTAATTTAATGTTTTCGTCCTTTTCTTCTTTTATTTGAAAGAGAATGTTTATTTAATTATATAGTTTATGGTTATATGTATTTATTTCTACATTTTGTTTGGTCAAAGAGTGTTTTCTAATTCTTATCTTGTTTTTGTTTTACCACAATGGATACAAGATACAAGGATACAAGGCAACTATTGAGGAAATTCAACTGTTGGGGAATAAATTGCCAAGCGTCTTCCACAATCCCGAACAACTGTGTCCCGTGGTCCTTCTCTACCCATCACACCAACATTAAACACAACGCAGAGTCCAAGGGTCATAGAGAGGCAGCGGACATTTGGGTTACATCTTTGGTGCCGTGACCCGGATTGTGGTGCTCCGACCGCAAGACCGCAAAGAAACTGACCGACGGCAACATCCCCCACTTTGCTAAGGTATTGAACTATTTTGCCATTTCTGAGTGGACACCGTGTTGGACCAAGCGACTATCGCCTGTGAAGCTGTGTTGGCAGGATACAAACCTTCTGCAATATATCCTTTAAAGGCCGTTACGAACCTTGGTTTGCTGTGTTCATTTGAGTATTTTTTTATTTTTATTTTTTTACCAAGACACGTAAATTCTGATTCTGTGTGAATGTTCTGTGACTGATATTAAGCTGTTGTTGTTGGTTTATTTCATTGTTATTGCGCTAGAGCTGTGTTCTTCATTTAATTGACTTGAGGTTTATTCCGGGTTGATACTTGTGTCACGCACTTTATATTTTTTCCTTTCCTTTTCAACATACTACAAACAGGATTTTGACTAACAATAACACATAAATACACTCAAATAGAATAATAAGAAAAAATAAATAATGTGGAGTGTTAATAAAGATTCCCCATCAGGGCCCGAGGGCCCCTCTGCTGTGGCACCAGGTCTCCAACATTCCCCAGTGCCTGAAACAAGCCACGACTATGGTCCTCCAACCCCCCTTTGGAGTCAGGGCGCAACAGCTGACGGGAACACAGTAAACCGATCCATCAGGTTTGCAAATGCTCCACTACAGTCTCACACTCCAGACCATCAGACCAGCTGGAACCCCATGGATTCAGGAGCAGGCTCACAGCCTACCCCGCAGCCCCCGATTCTATCACCTTATACGGATCATCGTAGTACCCCAGCTCATATGTTCACATCACCAGGCTCACAGCCTACCCCACAACCTCCAATTCTATCCCCGTATACCGATCACCGTAGTACTCCAGCTCATGGGTACACATCACCAGGCTCTGGAGCCTCAAGGCAGGTACCCCCACTCTGCCTTGACAACAGCCCTGGTGCGAGACCAAGTTACCAGACCAACAGGTCAGATTACAGCCTGTCCAGTGTAACCTCTCTAGTGCCCCAGGCCGCGGTCCAGTCACCGATGCTCTCTGCCCCCCTGCCTCAAGCCAGCGTGCTTGATTCCACAACCATGCTGCCGCCTCAAAGCTTCTCACGCCCCGGCTTCCCGGAAAGGCAAGCTGTACAGCAGCCCACTAATCATCCACTTAACCCCCCTTATCCAATCCATACTGTTCAGCCTAACTCCCTGGCCTACACCAGTTATGCATATCCCACCCCAGCACCCCAAGTACCCGTGCCAAGCTTTCAACCATCCCAAGTAATGAACATTACGAGTAACCCCCATGCTGCTGGGCAGACCCTCCAACGGCCAGATTATGGACCGAACCCCCAAATGCATATGTCACAATCTACAGTTCAAATTCCACTGAATGTACCTTATGCAGCTTTTGACCACACAGCTCCTACCCATGCCCTTGCCCCAGCCTATCTACCAACATCTGCATCATACCCTCAAGCCGGCATGTATCCCAATGTCTTCCCCCAGCCCACACCCTTTCATCCGTCATCCATCCCACATATGCACCCCGGTCTTTCTGAGCCACTACAAAGACCACCTAGCAGAGCTCTCACCAACCCGAGCCTTCCACCGGCTGCCTATGGTGGTTTCATGCAAACTCACCAGGTGAAAAATGTCCAAGTCTTCACTGGTAATGCAGACAGCAAGATTCTGGTAGAGGACTGGGTCCGTGACATGCAGTATCTCCTGGAGGCAGTTGAGCTCCCCATGCACCTTCGCTTCTCTACTGTTGTGCGACACCTGAGTGGTGAGGCCAGGAAGCTGGTTCTGAATCTACATCCCAACGACCAAACCCCTGAGAAAGCATTTAGGGAACTGAAGGCGGAGTATGGGGACTCACACAGCTCCATAGATCCACTAGCTGACTTCTACGAGCGTAGCCAGAGGACAGGAGAGTCGCCCTGCTCTTATGCTATTGCACTGGAGGCAAAGCT
>PIJE02003634.1:10000-19611 GCA_002895965.2 Coryphaenoides rupestris | reverse complement strand
TGGCCTCACGATGGAGATGGCCTCCCGATAGGCGTGGAGGTGTATTCCGCTGCCATGGTTACGTGTTTGTATCTGCTGCTAGTGCTGCTGCTAATGCTGCTAATGCTGCTAACTGCTGCTGCTTGGACAGGCCGATGATCTCCACCAGTGCCCCCGGTCCCGTCACGCTGGGAGAGAGAGAGTCGGCCCCGCGTTCAGCCGGCGAGAGCGGCAGAATGCGCCCTCAGACTGGCCAGTCCGACTGGTTTTGTGGTGCCACCGCCGCTAGTCAGCAGCGACAACAAGCCGAAGCAAAACAACGCACGGGCACACACACACACACACACACACACACATCTATAGACGTGTAGAGTGTATAGACAAGAGAGGGAGAGAGAGAGAGAGGAGAGGAGAGAGAGAGAGAGAGAGAGAGAGAGAGAGAGAGAGACAGAGACGGTGAGCCCATGGCCAGCAGCACTGCACTAACAGATGCACTGTATTGTGTTGTATGGCAGGCATTACATTTAAGGCGTTTCATGCTTGTTTGTTGCGGGGCTGTCTGGCTGTTTCTTCCCTCTGGTTCCCTCAGATGGAGGGGAGAGTGGGAAGGGAAGATTCCATGGGAAATTAAATAGCGTGTGTGCGTGTGTGTGTGTGTGTGTGTGTGGCAGGAAAGGGACTGCAGATCTAGGCCCACACCCACATGACCCGGCTAACACAAACACGCACTGTGTGAGCAGAACACACTGGCTGGCACAGAGGGAAACAGATGCACACCTCTTAACCCTTCTCACAACACACAACAACCCAGAGAGAGAGAGACACACACAGAGAGAGAGAGAGAGAGAGAGAGAGAGAGAGAGAGAGAGAGAGAGAGAGAGAGAGAGAGAGAGAGAGAGAACACACACACACACACACACACACACACACATATGCAGTATAGACAGCGAAAGTAGAGAGGGAGGAAGACAGAAAAAAGGGAGGGAGGAACAGAGAGAAAGAGAGAGGGGGGAGACAGTGAGCAAGAAGGAGAGAGAGAGAGAGAGAGCGGGATTTAGAGAGAGACAGAGACAGGGAGGAAGAAACAGAGAGAGGGAGGGAGGAGGGAGAGGGAGAGAGAAGAGAAAGCACAGAGGGAGAAGAGAGAGAGAGAGAAGAGAGAGACAGGAGAGAAGAGGGAGAGAGAGAGAGAGAGAGAGAGAGAGAGAGAGAGAGAGAGAGAGAGAGAGAGAGAGAGAGAGAGAGACAGAGAGAGGGAGAGAGAGAGAGAGAGAGACACACACACACACACACACACACACACATATGCAGTATAGACAGCGAAAGTAGAGAGGGAGGAAGACAGAAAAAAGGGAGGGAGGAACAGAGAGAAAGAGAGAGGGGGGAGACAGTGAGCAAGAAGGAGAGAGACAGAGACAGGGAGGAAGAAACAGAGAGAGGGAGGGAGGGAGGGAGAGAAAGAAAGGGCGACAGATAGGGAGAGAGAGAGAGAAAGAAAGACAGTGAGACCGCAAGAGGGAGAGAAGAGAGAGGACAACAGAGAGGGAGACAAACAGAGAGAGAGAGAGAGAGACACAGAGAGAGAGAGAGAGAGAGGGTGGAGGAGAGCACTCTCTATGCACTAGGCCAGCGCTTCTGTGCTTCTCGTCCGCTGGAAATTAAACATTAATGAACGTAAAACCACCACATATGTCACACACCACGCTCCCCGCATTAGTCGGCGGCGGGCGGACACTTACAGCGACGCGGCGCACGCTATGCCAACATTATCATGCGAATAATCGTCTCATCAATAAGATTGTGTTTATCCGCCACCAGACACCATAATGAGCTCATGTGTCTCCAGGCCTCGTCATTATAGTCGGTCTCAATGCTATCATCTCCAGGTTTTAATTTTTTCATTTTTTAGTCAACAAAAGAATGGGTTTTAATGGGGGGGGGGGGGTTGTGAGTTTGCTCTTATTTAACCACTGCTGCCTAATGCATCTGCTGTATACGAAGGCTCCATATACAGTATATATATATACGTACGTATATATATATACTGTATATATATATCGAAGACGATTGATTCAATTGTTCTCAGAGTCTAATTCTCCTGTCGTGGTTGCCGTCATATTTACCCAACATGCAACACATCTGGGAAAGAAAAGAAAAGCACAACAATACAGCAGAGCAGTGAGAGACTCAACTTCTAGAGCAACAGTGTTTCTAAGTACACTCACGGCGTATAATTGCCAAAGAATAAACGCCACAATCGTTCTTCTTTTTTTTGGCACTCAGTTGTCAGCGCAGTGAGCAGCGGTCGATCAAGGTCGTATCCTTGAATCAAGGTCATATCCTTCCACCCCCCTGGGACTGCACACACACACACACACACACAGGGATTTGACCGAAGATCAATGGCTTCATCTGCTATGATGTGGTTTACTCCAGCGTCCAGAGATGGCCATCCTCTCTCTCTCTCTCTCTCTCTCTCTCTGTGCATAATCACAATGTAAACCTGGTGTGTGCAGTTAGTTAGAGTGAGCCTACCGGAGGACAAACACAGCAGGAAGCTTTGCATTTGCATCAGGCCATTTAATTGGCTTTGTTTGCGCTCACACGCACACGCACACGCACACGCACACACACACACACACAAGAATGCAAGCGCATACACACACACACGCACGCACGCACGCACACATACACACACGCCGTAAAAGTAAAGACGCGCATTATAACGTCAACCGCCGGTTCGTGCGTGCGTGTGCGTGTGCGTGTGCATGCATGTGTGCGTGTGTGTGTGCGTGTGTGTGCGTGCGTGTGTGTGTGTTAAGGCAAAGGGCGATTCAAATGCAGTCCAATGTCCACCACCAACCAGCAGTCCCCGAGTCAACTCTAATAAGAGGCTTGTTACGTGAACCTGGTTGTTGCATAAGAAGACTTGCATGATTATACTGTATAATAAGATATATAATCATAATAATAATGATAATAATAATGATAATAATAATAATAATAATAATAATACATATAATGATGTCACCGCAACTTCAGCGATTGGGGGGTGCTTGAGAGGTTGAATGAATGGCAGAGCTGCTGTTATTATCTGCAGCTGAATGAATGAATGGATGCATGCATGAATGAATGAAAGAATGAATGAATGAATGAATGAATGCATGCTTGCATGAATGAATGCATGCATGCATGAATTAATGAATGAATGCACGCATACTCACGTCGTCCCATTTCATGAACGCGTCTCCCCGCTTCAGGCTCTCCGGCACCGACACGGGCTTGAGCTGCAGCGCATGGACTCCCGGCTGTGCCCCCGCCATCGACTCATCTAAGGGAAACCTAGTGAATTCACACACACACTCTCTCTCTCTCTCTCTTCTGTTGTTGTTGTTGTTGTTGTTGTTGTTGTTGTTGATGATGTTGTTGCTGCTGTTGTTAACTCTCCTCTCCTCTCCTCTCCTCTCCTCGCCTCTTCTCTCCACAGTTTCAGTGGTTAATTGCAGAGCTGGGCAGACTCTCTCTCTCTCTCTCGCTCTCTCTCTCTCTCTCTCTCTCTCTCTCTGTGACCGAGGGAGCGCTCACAATTTTTAAAGTGGATGCAAAAAAAAATACACATAAATAAATAAATAAATAAACGGCTGAAGACGAGACACACGGCGGTGTATTCTGGCGCCCCCTAGCCTCCGAGCGACGCAACTACACCTGGTGGTGGTGGTGGCTGGTGGCTGGCGGCGTGTCTTATGTTATTATGATAACTAATCGGGCAATGAAACACAGCAACAATAAACTGCAGCAAACAACGTGTTTATTATACGGTCATTATTTCGTAAATAGCCTGATCATTTGGTTGATTTATGTTGTGTACATTTAGTTTTAGTTTTCTCAGGGGCGCTCATATGAATGAATGACAGCAAGAGGTCTACGACGATAATTTGCGCCTCACACACTCTCTCACTCTCACACTGGTCACACTCTGTTTGTTTCATCATTCATCACTTTTATTTATTCATTTGAAGTTTATTTTTACATGTAGACTCATTGTACATTTGTACATTTGTTATTTTATTTGTGTTATTCTGCTGTTTATTTCTCTGTTGTTTTATTCTATTGCGATGCAACAACCTCTGGCACAAGAATTTCCTTCGGGATCAATAAAGTGTTATCTTATCTTAAAAAACGTGTAAATGGATAATAGACATATATATATATATTTCAAAAGTCAGGTCATTTGAAGAGTGTTTGTGCGCAGCTGTCAACTCCGTCAAATCGTGACTGACGTGTCCGTTCACGGCGGCTCCCGTGTACACGTGTCCGCTCCCGCCACGAATGACGGATTAACGGCGACAGTTTGGATCAGGGGCCCCGCGTATCTCCTCAGTGTGACAGCTCAGGATGGAGAGAGGAGAAGAGAGAACAGACCAGAGGGAGAGAAACGAGAGACAGAGACAAAGGGGGGGGGGGGGGCAGGGGGGGAAGGGAAGTAGAGAGACCCAGACAGGGAGACAGAGGAAGAGAGGAGAGAGAGAGACACAAGAAGGGATGAGAGAGGAGAGACGAGGAGAAAGACCAAAGAGAACAGAGAGAGAGAGGCGGGGGGTAGAAGGGAGGGAAGAGAGGAGAGACAGAGACAGATGGAGAGAGCAGACAGAGAGAGCGAGAGAGAGGCAGAGAGAGAAGACGAGAGAGAAGACAGAGAGAGAGAGCAGAGAGAGGAGGGAAGAGAGGAGAGAGAGAGAGAGAGAGAGAGAGAGGCAGGAGAGAGAGAGAGGAGGGAGGGAGAGAGAGACAGAGAGAGAGAGAGAGAGAGGGAGAACAGAGAGAGAGAGAGAGGACAGACAGAGAGAGACAGAAGAGAGAGGGAAGAGAAGAGAGAGAGAGAGAGAAGAGAGAGAGAAGAAGAGAGAGAGAGACAAAGAGAGAGGCAGAGAGAGAGAGAGAGAGAGGAGAGAGAAGAGAGAGAGAGAGAAATGAGAGAGAGGAGAGAGAGAGAGAGAGAGAGAGAGCAGAGAGGCAGAGAGGGGAGAGAGGCAACAGAGAGGAGAGAGACGAGAGAGGAGAGAGAGAGAGAGCGAGAGAGAGAGAGCGAGAGGAAGAGAGAGAGACAGTCAGTCACAGAGACACAGAGAAAGAGAGACACAGAGACACAGAGAGTTTTTGAGTTTCAAACCACTATAGGTTTTAATGAACAAAACAATAATGTACCAAAAAAAGAAATAAACAGAAAGAAAGGGGGAGAGGGAAGGAAAGAGATGGGGGAGAGAGAGAGAGAGCGAGAGAGAGAGAGAGAGAGAGAGGGGGGGGGTGTATAAGCTATAGACTATTCTACATCTTCTTGACATTGTTTACCAATGAGCCGGGAATGTAAACCAGAAGGGAAACAAAGCGCTGTTAAATAGCCCATCCTATTCAATTTGCCCTAGAGAGTAAACAAATGGTTTCCCTTCATAAGAGGAAGTCATGGCTTCTCTCTCCCGCCCCCCCACCATCACCACCACCACCACCACCACCCCCACCACCACCACCCCCCAGCTCCAGTCACAAGCAGATCTGTCCCCCACCAGTAACAGATCAGTTCATCGCTATGCGGGGACTGTTCTGCCTTCCCCCCGCCTCAAAGCGTGGCCTTCGTTTAAAAAAAATAATAATGACGAGCAACGATTGAATTGTCAGCGGCGGTCGCCTCTAGGATTCCTTATCATCTCGTGATCAGAGTCCCGTCGGAGGGGCCTCACGACGAAACAATCCCGACGCCGCTTTCGTATTTATTTCCACGGTGGCCTCATTTTGAGAGAGAATTGAACGTCGAACAGCCCCGCGTTTATTGAGCGCTTAAGACAGGAGTATAGATCGGTCTTAAAGAAAACAGATTATACCGCCAGGGGTGAGCGTGATTAGCCAGAACGGCCGCTCAGCGGGGCGAAATTGAGATTCATATTTTCATTACAATCCAATTTTGGATTAATTAAATGGGATTAATCGTTACTTGACTCGTGAGGATCGCCCGTGTTATGGCTAGAAACCCCATCGAACACCGTCTTCTAATCAGAATTGTTGCATTGCCAAGTAAGCCGTCGACCATGGCAACAAGGAACATCGGTGCATATAGTCTTATGCAACATATTAAATGTCTACTGCGTGTACGGATGGATGCAAGGTAGTCCCAAGACTACTTCTCAGTTGGTTCAATAGGAATAGTCAATTTTGTCCTTTTTGTGAACCCAGAGTTCTCTGAAGGGACAACAACGACACCCTCTGGTTGCCTTCTGCTACGGCTACGGCAGTCATGAATGGGTGGTCATTATTTATTATGGAATGTGCTTAAAAATATATATTATATTAGCTTGTAAGTGTTGTCGGCCGATACAACCCATCCCCAACGATAGGCGGGCTACATTGACTTTCCAAACAAATCCGGGAGTCAACGTGCGTCGTTCAGGGACCTTTACAAGTCCGTTCTATTGATGCATTTAGACTAGTTTAACAACAAATGGCTGAATAAACGGTTGAAAGAAAGGACGGAGCGCAGAAAGTCAACCACGCTCATCTTACATTACATGTGTGCCTGCAGACAGTGCACATACGCTCGCTAGAAGCCACTGCAAACCGAGCTAAGTGCACCAAAAAAGACCCATTTTTTTGGGGGGGGGGAGACGCTGGAGGTCTTGCGCCAGATGCCTTTCATTAGGAGACCTCAGAGGGGGCGTAGGGGGGGGGGATATCGGCTGATGTAAGACGGCGTCTTCTAATGGGAATGAGAATCTGCTACCCCCCAAAAGGTGAAAAAAAAAATCATTAGCAGTCACTAAGGCTAAACAATTATTCAAAATACTCGCGAAATTGTTATCCGGGATCCAGAAGTTGGACAATGTTCTGATAATGTTCTTGGTGGATTTCCGGCGAGGGGCGTCATGGAGTCATGGAGCCAGTGTTTCCTGTTTTGTCACAGAGTTGTTCAGAATACGATTTTCACAAATGTATTTCTTCAGTCTACTGCACAGGTTTGATTTTAAAACTTTTAAAACAGACACATCGTGTAAGGAGGTTGGTGTTTCCGGACAGGACGTTTTAGCTTGTCGTCCCCACGGGGCTACGGGTGGTTTAGTTTAGTTTAGTTTAGTTTAGTTTAGTTTAGTTTATCAGTGCTGGCCGGGTTTGTGTTCGTTGCTGGACAAGGAGGACACGGACAACGGGAAGACGATGCTGTTCATCAGATTAAACAAATTAATTATTTAGAATTAATTTGTTTCTTTTTCTGAAAGGTCAAGGTCACGACGACATCTACAGTACGGACATATAAACTTCCAAACCGCGGGTCAGCCGTATCACTTTTGCTGCGGGTTTCCAGGCGAACGTTAACTTACTTTCTAAAATTGCAGTATCACTTGTGTCCACTAGGAGCAGCCATCCTGCTCAATGAAACTTTAAATAAGTTGTTTGGCATCACAGGGGAATCGATCTGGTCTGCAGCCACACTACACACTACACACACTACACTACACTACACTACACTGTGTACAATACTATGATGGAAATGCAATACAGTCTACTGCCAAGACCTTTGGTGTGCCGAGTGAAGATGACGACACACACACATGCACACACACACACGCACACACACACACACACACACACACACTCACACACACATGCACACACACACACGCACACACATGCACACACACACATCACACTCACACACAAGCACACACGGCAGGCAAATGAATAAAACCACTCAGACGGCCAGCTATTTAAAAGGTCGCTGCTATTTATAAGGACACCAGTCCGCTCCGCCTCACGCGGCAAGTGATTATGAAGCCGATTCAGACTGCCTGCTAAATGAGTGCAGTTCCAAGCGCTTCGCCTGCCCACCCGACGGTTATTAAAGCGCCCAACTACTGACTTGAATGTGAATACGAGCTCTTCAAAGACACGGAGGATGCGGTTCGGGGGGCCTCCTATAAAAAGAACGTTCAGCTTTCATGTTTTTTTTTTTACGCGGCAGTACCCCGGGCCCGCCGACAGAGGGCACCGCGGTATCACTTTAGGCGCCCCCCACCCAATCAATTACAATCAGGAAACTTCTCTTTCTCTTTCTCTTCTCTTCTCTCTCTCTCTCTCTCTTCCTCTCTCTCTCAAGCTTCAGTAACTTCATTGTCCATTCAGGTCTGAATTCCTCCATAGTAACTAACATAACACGGAACATGTGCGCCGGCGGGGAAAATGATATGTTAAAAACTTAACAGCTTGCAGAAGGGGGGCCCAGGGCCTACGGTTCAGGTCAAATTATGAGTTTAAAGCAGAAAGTCGAAGGTTCTTTTTTGCCACCCCCCCCACTCAATCCCCCATTCTCCCCCATACTCCCCCATAGTCTCCCCCCCCCCCCCCAACTCCAGGCCCCAGGAACCGACTCAACTGACACTGAAAAAGCGTATGGTTTTCTCTGCCATTTTTTCACACCTGGAGCACAGAGGCGGCCTTGGATCCGGGACAGAGGGGGGCTTCACTGTGTCCTGTTACCCCTGCTCTCTCTCTCTCTCTCTCTCTCTGTCTCTCTCTCTCTCCTCTCTCTCTCTCTCTCTCTCTCTCTCTCTCTCTCTCTCTCTCTCTCTCCCCCTGGGTAACCGAACACCTCCACTACTGCGTGCTATTGTCTTATCTCAGATTGAGGAGAGCACTGGCAGGTGCTGTGGCCTTGAGGCTACAGACTTCAGGGATGAGGAGAAATCGGAGGCTGGGAGTCGCAATGAAAGGGAACTCACATGCATGCATACACACACATGCATGCATGCATGTGCGCACATGTGGAAGTGTGTGTGTGCGTGTGTGTGCGTGTGTGTGTGTGTGTGTGTGCGTGTGTGTGTGTGTGTACATGCGCACCTGCATGTACACATGCACTCACACACACAGGGATTGTATACGTATGTACACAGAAATATTTTCACTGACACTTATTTATATATATGTATATATATACATAGACACACACACACACACACACAGAAATGATAGACACACACAAAACAGACAAACACACATACACACCGACTCCAAAATCACATTTGTGCACACATTTGGACACACACACACACACACACACACACAAACCACACACACAAATGATAGACACACACAAAACAGACAAACACACACACACACACACACTCACACACACACACACACACACACACACACACACACAATGATAATGCACGTGTGCATACACACACATGTGCGCACACACTTTGACACACACACACACACACACAATTTGACACCCACACTTTTACATACACACACACACACACACACGCACCTACACATACATTACACACACACACACACACACACACAGGGGTTTGTGTGTGCAGCGCTGCGAGATCACACAGAGCCCGGTCCGGTGCAGTGTAAACACGTCTGTGGGTGTGTATTAAATGCTCATTACAGGGGACTGGGTGCGCTCGGGGAGATCCTGAGAGGGAAAACAAACAAACCTACAGGGGTGGCTGAGTGCGAGGGGGGGGGCGGGCGAGCGAGGCCCCTCCCGGTGTAATTCAAGTTCAATAAGTGACCTCTGACCCCCGCCGCTGACTCGGGTTACACAGCTCCGGCAGAGATAGATTATAGGCACG
>PIJE02003634.1:0-2500 GCA_002895965.2 Coryphaenoides rupestris | reverse complement strand
AGAGAGACAGGTCATTGAGGAGTAGGTAGGGGTTTGACAGTGAATCCAGAGACAGGTCATTGAGGAGCAGGTAGGGGGTTAGACAGTGAATACAGAGAGACAGGTCATTGAGGAGTAGGTAGGGGTTTGACAGTGAATCCAGAGACAGGTCATTGAGGAGCAGGTAGGGGGTTAGACAGTCAATACAAAGTCAGGTCATGAAGGAGCAGGTCATTGGTCAGGGTGCGGGCATCTGCACTCAAGGATGCCTCCGGATTAGTCTGCGCACATCGGGAATCGAACCCCGCGACCGTTCGGCTGGGAGTAGAACCCACCTCAGGCAGACCCGACTACACTAGACGTGCCCCAGAACCGACAGGAGACGTATTACATGAACATTATGTGCTGACTTTGAGTTAAAACAAACACACCTGAACGGCATTGTAAGACAGCGTCTCCATTTTTTTCTCCCCGCTTAAGTTAAAATACATTTTTTTGGGGCTAATGCAGAATTTGAAGGGCGTGTAATGGAGATGGGGAGAGAGAGTCGCCGGCCAAATAGCTATTGCCTTAAATTCCCGATGTTCTCGCTCTTATCCCAGAATTTTTAAACGCCGCGTGCCAAAAGCATCACATATTTTCAATGAAACGTCAAAAACCATTGTATTTGGTCGGTGAAATAGTGTCGGTTTTTATTTTTGAATTGACCCTCGTGTTTGTCTTGCCGCGCGAAACACAGATGCGCTCCGCTATGAAAAGCGACCTTTCTTTTACGGGGGGGGGGGGGAAAAGGGCGACCGGGTGAAAAGTGAAGTCTTTTTTGAGGGACGGCGTTTGAGATCCGAGACGGCCCGAAGATTTAACAACACAACGGCGGGTGGCTCGGGAGGAGGGTCGAGCGTGTTTGTCTCGCAACCGGAGTGTGTGTGTGTATAATGTGTGTGTCGTATGTATGGTGTGTGTGGTGTGATGTGTGTGTGTGTGGTGTGGGCTAGGGATTATAGTACAGGTTCTCTGCAGAGTGAATGTAATAATTAAACGCTCACAGCCTCGAATGCATGGGTAAATGTTAACATGGTATGTTATTGTGTATATCTGTTGCTGCAGTGCAACATGGCACGCCACACATCACCACACACACACAAACATGTGTGTGTGTTGTGTGTTGTGTGTGTGTGTGTGTGTGTGCACATGCAACTCGTTTTTAGTTTATATGTGATTATGTGTAAATAAGGCGTGTGTGTGTGTGTGTTGCTGTATGTGTGTGCACGTGTGTGTGTGTGCAGGTGGTAGGTGCATAGGTTTTGTTTTACGAGGTAGTGTGTTATCGTATTGGCATTTGACTTGTGGGGTGAGTTGGTGTGCTGTGTTTGTGTGTGGTCGTGTTGTGGTCGACGCTGACGTGTGTGTTTGTGGTGCAGGGTGGGTAGGTGCATAAGGTTTTGTTATGTGAGAAAGTGTGGTGTAAACATTTTTTGCCTTGTGATTGTGTGTGTGGGTGTGTGTGCGTGTGTGTGTGCGTAATTACACGTGTGCGTGTCTTTACCAGGCACATGTGATGTGTGTGTGTGTGTGTATATATACGGTATGTATGTTTGTAGCGTGTCTGTGTGTGTGTGTGTGTGTGTTGTGTGTGTGACCCGTGCGTGTGTGTGCGTGATGTGGTCGTGTGTGGTCAACTCAGTGTGGTTTTGTCCACAGAGCGGTGTGACCTCTCCTCACCCTAACCATCCTCACATCTCCTGTACTAGATGCAGAGGAGTGTTTTTCCATCAGCATAAAACCCAGCACCGGGGCGTGGTGATGTAGGGACAAGGAGGGACGAGTGTCTCGCTACTTGCTGCTCTCTGTCCTCTCTCGTCTATTGTCTTCTCTCTCTCTCTCTCTCTCTCTCTCTCTGTCTCTCTCTCACAATCTTGCTCTGTCCACTTAAATTAAGTGAGGCTTGTGTGCTGACGCAGCAGTCTGGTTCCAATATGGCAGCCGGGCGGAAAGGGTGGGAGCCTCCACTGTGCAGCGGAACAATACAGCCTACTGTACGCTTTAAATAAACCTCTCCGGGAGGCCATGGGGAACCCGGATGCCGTAGCCTCCAGCGTCCTACTCACCCTCCTCCCTCCTCCTCCGGCCTCATCTCCTCCTCCTCCTCCTCTTCTCCTCCTCCTATTCCTGCCTCCTCCTCCTCCTCTCCGCGCAAGATTCTCGTAACTGGCCTAGACACTTCTCCATCCCTTTGAAAAGGAGGACCAATGTCAATTATTGGAATTCTCCGCAAATGCTGTTTTCTTTCTCTTCCTCTTTTTTCTCCTATTTTCTTTCGCGTTCGCAAAGGGGGGCGAAGGGGGGGAAAATGGCCGAACGCGGGCCCCTGAGGACCGGGCTCGCGGCCGTTCGACGGCCCTCCTCATCTCCTCACTCTCCATCCTCTCTCTCTCTTCTGCCTCTCTCTCTCTCTCTCTCTGTCTGTCCTCTCTAACCTCTCTCTCTGTCTGTCTCTCTATCTTCTCTCTCTGTCGCTCGC
>PIJE02003633.1:17500-30000 GCA_002895965.2 Coryphaenoides rupestris | reverse complement strand
ACCGGCTGTGTTCATTATTGATGCGTTTGAGGCTTTGCTCAACAAGCCGTCTAATGTTCTGCACTTCAACTCTACTGCGCTGTACGCCGACTCACACATATTGGACACTCGCTCATTCGTGGCTTTTTGCCCGTTCTGTTTCTCATGGTCTTCGTCGATCTTCGTCCCTCGTTATTCGGTTCTAAATATTTAATGAAGATTTTATTTAGAATAGAATAGAAAGACGACGTGAAGCATGTTGTGGCATCATGGTTGAAATGGTGTCTCAATGTAAACTCAATAAATATCATATAGATATCTATATCTATTTATATGGTGGTGTCTCTGTGTCCACTGAGGTTGGGTGGTGTCTCTGTGTGTTCACTGAGGTTGGGTGGTGTCTCTGTGTGTTCACTGAGGTTGGGTGGTGTCTCTGTGTGTTCACTGAGGTTGGGTGGTGTCTCTGTGTGTTCACTGAGGTTGGGTGGTGTCTCTGTGTGTTCACTGAGGTTGGGTGGTGTCTCTGTGTGTGTCCACTGAGGTTGGGTGGTGTCTCTGTGTGTGTTCACTGAGGTTGGGTGGTGTCTCTGTGTGTCCACTGAGGTTGGGTGGTGTCTCTGTGTGTTCACTGAGGTTGGGTGGTGTCTCTGTGTGTGTTCACTGAGGTTGGGTGGTGTCTCTGTGTGTCCACTGAGGTTGGGTGGTGTCTCTGTGTTCACTGAGGTTGGGTGGTGTCTCTGTGTGTCCACTGAGGTTGGGTGGTGTCTCTGTGTGTGTTCACTGAGGTTGGGTGGTGTCTCTGTGTGTCCACTGAGGTTGGGTGGTGTCTCTGTGTGTCCACTGAGGTTGGGTGGTGTCTCTGTGTGTTCCACTGAGCGTTGGGTGGTTGCCTCTGTGGTGTGTTCACGTGAGGTTGGGGTGGTGTCTCTGTGTGTGTCCAGCTGAGGTTGGGGTGGATGTCGTCTGGTTGTGTCCACTGAGGTGGAGTGGTGTTCTCTGTGGTGTCCACTGAGGTTGGGTGGTGTCTCTGTGTGTGTTCACTGAGGTCGTGCGTGGTGTCTCTTGTGTTGTGTGCCACTGAGGTTGGTGTGTCCTGTGTCCCTGGGTTTGGGTTGTTCCTCCTGTGTCACTGAGGTTGGGGTGGGTGTCGTCTGTGTGTGTTCACTGAGGTTGGGTGGGTGTCCTCTGTTGTGTTCCACTGAGGTTGGGTGGTGTCTCTGTGTGTCCACTGAGGTTGGGTGGTGTCTCTGTGTGTGTCCACTGAGGTTGGGTGGTGTCTCTGTGTGTCCACTGAGGTTGGGTGGTGTCTCTGTGTGTGTTCACTGAGGTTGGGTGGTGTCTCTGTGTGTCCACTGAGGTTGGGTGGTGTCTCTGTGTCCACTGAGGTTGGGTGGTGTCTCTGTGTGTCCACTGAGGTTGGGTGGTGTCTCTGTGTGTGTTCACTGAGGTTGGGTGGTGTCTCTGTGTGTGTCCACTGAGGTTGGGTGGTGTCTCTGTGTCCACTGAGGTTGGGTGGTGTCTCTGTGTGTGTTCACTGAGGTTGGGTGGTGTCTCTGTGTGTCCACTGAGGTTGGGTGGTGTCTCTGTGTGTCCACTGAGGTTGGGTGGTGTCTCTGTGTGTTCACTGAGGTTGGGTGGTGTCTCTGTGTGTGTCCACTGAGGTTGGGTGGTGTCTCTGTGTGTGTCCACTGAGGTTGGGTGGTGTCTCTGTGTGTGTTCACTGAGGTTGGGTGGTGTCTCTGTGTGTGTTCACTGAGGTTGGGTGGTGTCTCTGTGTGTGTTCACTGAGGTTGGGTGGTGTCTCTGTGTGTCCACTGAGGTTGGGTGGTGTCTCTGTGTGTTCACTGAGGTTGGGTGGTGTCTCTGTGTGTCCACTGAGGTTGGGTGGTGTCTCTGTGTGTTCACTGAGGTTGGGTGGTGTCTCTGTGTCCACTGAGGTTGGGTGGTGTCTCTGTGTGTTCCACTGAGGTTGGGTGGTGTCTCTGTGTGTTCACTGAGGTTGGGTGGTGTCTCTGTGTGTCCACTGAGGTTGGGTGGTGTCTCTGTGTGTTCACTGAGGTTGGGTGGTGTCTCTGTGTGTGTTCACTGAGGTTGGGTGGTGTCTCTGTGTGTTCACTGAGGTTGGGTGGTGTCTCTGTGTGTCACTGAGGTTGGGTGGTGTCTCTGTGTGTCCACTGAGGTTGGGTGGTGTCTCTGTGTGTGTTCACTGAGGTTGGGTGGTGTCTCTGTGTGTCCACTGAGGTTGGGTGGTGTCTCTGTGTGTTCACTGAGGTTGGGTGGTGTCTCTGTGTGTGTATCCAGGCCATGTTCAGCCTCTGCATGCTGGAGAGCGAGGCGGACGAGGTCACCCTGCAGGGGGTCACCCGCGTAGGACTGGAGCACGCGCTGGACTTCGCCTACACAGGACAGGTGAGTCCCCCCCACACACACACACACACACACACACACACACACACACACACCAGCACACACACAACACACACACACACACACACACACACACACACACACACACACACACACACACACACACACACACACACACACACACACACTGAGGGGGGATTGAGGGCTGAGGAGCTCGTGAATGGAGGTTGGACCGGTACAGTTTATGGTCAAAATATACAAATATATAAATATATAGGCAAGATAAGATATTCAGACGGCGAAAACAATTTGTCATAATTGAAGTGTAATACTGTGATAATAATAATAATGGTTAGGGGACGTATTGCACCTGATAGAAAGAATATTAAGAATATTACACATGATGATGAGAGGAGATGAGAGGTAGTATTACAGATAATATTTAGAGATAACATGATATTAATAATAATAATAATATAGCACATGATGATGAGAGGAGATGAGAGGTAGTATTACAGGTAATATTTAGAGATAACATGATATTAATAATAATAATAATATAGTACATGATGATGAGAGGAGATGAGAGGTAGTATTACAGAGTAATATTTAGAGATAACATGATATTAATAATAATAATAATATAGTACATGATGATGAGAGGAGATGAGAGGTAGTATTACAGATAATATTTAGAGATAACATGATATTAATAATAATAATAATATAGTACATGATGATGAGAGGAGATGAGAGGTAGTATTACAGATAATATTTATAGATAACATGATATTAATAATAATAATAATATAGTACATGATGATGAGATGAGAGGTAGTATTACAGGTAATATTTATAGATAACATGATATTAATAATAATAATAATATAGTACATGATGATGAGAGGAGATGAGAGGTAGTATTACAGGTAATATTTATAGATAACATGATATTAATAATAATAATAATATAGTACATGATGATGAGAGGAGATGAGAGGTAGTATTACAGGTAATATTTAGAGATAACATGATATTAATAATAATAATAATATAGTACATGATGATGAGAGGAGATGAGAGGTAGTATTACAGATAATATTTAGAGATAACATGATATTAATAATAATAATAATATAGTACATGATGATGAGAGGAGATGAGAGGTAGTATTACAGGTAATATTTAGAGATAACATGATATTAATAATAATAATAATATAGTACATGATGATGAGAGGAGATGAGAGGTAGTATTACAGGTAATATTTAGAGATAACATGATATTAATAATAATAATAATAATAATATAGTACATGATGATGAGAGGAGATGAGAGGTAGTATTACAGGTAATATTTAGAGATAACATGATATTAATAATAATAATAATATAGCACATGATGATGAGAGGAGATGAGAGGTAGTATTACAGGTAATATTTAGAGATAACATGATATTAATAATAATAATAATATAGCACATGATGATGAGAGGAGATGAGAGGTAGTATTACAGGTAATATTTAGAGATAACATGATATAATAATAATATAGCACATGATGATGAGAGGAGATGAGAGGTAGTATTACAGGTAATATTTAGAGATAACATGATAATAATAATATAGCACATGATGATGAGAGGTAGTATTACAGGTAATATTTAGAGATAACATGATAATAATAATATAGTACATGATGATGAGAGGAAGTATTACAGGTAATATTTATAGATAACATGATATTAATAATAATAATATAGTACATGATGATGAGAGGAGATGAGAGGTAGTATTACAGGTAATATTTATAGATAACATGATATTAATAATAATAATAATATAGCACATGATGATGAGAGGAGATGAGAGGTAGTATTACAGGTAATATTTATAGATAACATGATATTAATAATAATAATAATATAGCACATGATGATGAGAGGAGATGAGAGGTAGTATTACAGGTAATATTTATAGATAACATGATATTAATAATAATAATAATATAGTACATGATGATGAGAGGAGATGAGAGGTAGTATTACAGGTAATATAGCACATGATATGGAGAGTATTGCACATGATGTTGGGCAGTATTATTTATAGCATCAATAGTCATCAATCACCGTTGTAAACGTATGAACAACTCGGTGTGTGCTCGCTGAATCCTTACATAGCGTTTGCCTTCAAAACATCTTAACTCGGATCTAATTAGTGTGACACCGACGAATCACATGACCGCTAGCGCTGTGCTGCCCCGCTAGCAGTGTTGATGTGTCTCTCGCTGTTACCGCGGCGACGGTGACTGCTACGCTCCAGTCACCCGCAGTCACGGGACGGGCGTGCGTGACGAACGCCGGTGACCTCGGACGACCCCTGAGCCATCCATGCAGTGACTCCCTCCTCCCTCCTCCCCCCCCGGTGGCTCAGTCTGTGCCCTGAGGCTGGTGACACACACACACACACACACACACACACACACACACACACACACACACACACACACACACACACACACACACACACACACACACACACACACACTCACTTTCAGTCTCACACACACACACACACACACATCACACACACACACACACACACACACACACACACGACACACACACACACACACACACACACACACACACACACACACACACATACACACACACACACACACACGCAGGCCCGATGTCATAATTACTCTTAATTCTGTTGAAATGAGAGAATCGAGGCGTGCTCAGCCCTCATAAACAGGTCAACACCGAGAGAGGAGATGATAGAGGAGATGATAGAGGAGATGATAGAGGAGATGATAGAGGAGATGATAGAGGAGATGATAGAGGAGATGATAGAGGAGAGAGATGAGAGCAATATGCTCATCAGCACACTGTAAATATTGACCTCGTAAATATCCTGCAGCCACACACACTCACACACACACTCAGACACACACACACACACACACATATACCACACACACGCATGTGATGTGTGTGTGTGTGTGTGTGTGTGTGTGTGTGTGTGTGTGTGTGTGTGTGTGTGTGTGTGTGTGTGTGTGTGTGTGTGTGTGTGTGTGTGTGTGTGCGTGTGTATGGCAGGTATCATGTGTGTGTTGTGTTGTGAGGTATCTGTATGTACATACGCGTGTACATGCGTGATATTTTCAAGTCAAGTAAGCCACTGTAAAAAGTTGTGGCTTTTACATACAATTCAGGAACAAATACATGTCATGTCAATTGTGTGTGTGTGTGTGTGTGTGTGTGCGTCTGCATGGCTCCCTATGATTCATTTCTTTATCCCACATCGCTGCACATATAACCGTTGCAAATGTCCCACATTGACACTAATTTAATTAATTACGGACCGAAGCCCCGAGAGAGCCGTGTGTGCGTAGATTACAAAAATAAACCAAACATGTAAGATAATTTTTCCCCTTCCCTCCTCTCAGTCTGGGATGAAGGTTAAATCAGGCAAATCTGATCCAGACGCAGGAGTAGATTACGACGGGAGGGATGGGATTCTGTGGCTCGGCTGGCGAGCAAATCCTTTTTCATTTACTCATTGATTTATTTGACTGCACCGTGCAGCACAAAGAAGAAGATCGCTGATCTACGCGAGATGGCGCTGCACTGAAACGTGAACCGGTCTGATGTTAAATCAGAGACCGCTTACCGCTCCTCACTGTCTCTGTTTTATATCCCGGAGATCCCGGAATATTCCCGTCGAGAAGATGTGTCCGTGTGCTGGGTTGTAACTTGTTAAAAGGCAACGTAATGCTGGAAGCATGTGTGCTTTTACATGCTAGCACGCCGCGGAACACGCGTGGCGCGGAACACGACCAGCAGAACATACGTGTCGGGCCGCCGTCCTCTCATAGAACGTTACAAGGAAGGCGAAGCCGCAACCTTCCTGCAATGAAAAGTTCAAGAGGCTGCAGACAGGGGGCGCTGTGGGGCCGGCGAGGACACAGTACACTCAATATCAGGTGCAATAGGACTTTTCAATACCATTGGCAACTTTTATTTTCTAGTTAACTTCCTTTTTTACTAAATGTTTCTTAGATGTATTTATGAGGCGTACACACTTTACATGTATTATTCTATTGCTTTTATTCTTAGGTTGTTGTTATGTTTGAGCAACCTCTGGCAAAAGTATTTCCTTCGGGATTAATAAAGTTCTATCTTATCTTAACTAAATTACAGACGTTTTGATGTATTTATTCATGGTTTGTTACCGAAGTACCCTCATCTCAACTTCACCAGTAGCTTAGCAGAACTGAACAACTGAACTGAAGTGTCAGTGTTCTGCTTTCATACTCTTCTCATGGTGGGAGGGTTCACACAACCCTCTGGCGTCCAGATCCAACATGGAGGAGGAGATACTCTATGATGGGGAGGCTGAGTAAAGACAGTCACAAGTAGCAGCAGGTAACAGTTGCTCTGGCGCAGGGACAGAGGTGACTGAAGCTCGTTCAACTCCCGTCAGCAGAGAGACGCTCGGAGCTCCACGGGCGAGACTGTAGGTTGGAACTCTTGGCTGAGAGCGGCGGCGGTTCGTGGGCGTCTGGATGCGAGGACGTGAGGACGACTTCACCGTCCGAGCCGCTTGACTACGATAGCGCAGCCGGCGGTCGGTCGCGACGGCGTCGGAGTTTGTCCGTGACGGGTAATCGAAAGACGGCGAATTATACAGCCGGCTTCCTCCCGCTGCCCGCTCGCTTGGGGGGGTGCTGCTCATATCAATACATCACGACGGACAGAACAACCAAGTTATAGCACGCGATGACGCGAGAGACAAACCAAATAAAAAAGTTTGGGAATCAGAGATCGAAAGATTTGGAGAAGGAGGAAGAGAGATGGAAATCTGCATCAGAAAAAAACTAAACATCATCATCAATAATTAGTATATTCATTTATTTTGTTGTTTCTTTGACAGGAACAGACGGCTTCTTAGCTGGACCAGAGTTAGCTATAATCTCATTTGTGTCTGTAGTCCCTGGACAGCCTGGGCCTTGGAATGATCTAGCAAGGCCCCTCCATAGGATCTCAGTGTACGTCCTGGCTCACAGGAGGGTCAAAGGTCAGAAATATAGTGAAGACGTTGCTGCTGCTAAGATCTGCTGAGACTCTTCTGTGACTGCAGTTGTCTTGCTGCTGATGTTGTTTTGTTGTGTAACAACTCTCTCTCTCTCTCTCTCTCTCTCTCTCTCTCTCTCTCTTCTCTCTCTCTCGTCTCTCTCGCTCTGCTCTCTCTAGCATCTCTCTCGTCTCGTCTCTCGTCTCTGCGCTCTGTCGGCACGACGTCCGTGGTCTGCACCAGCGATCGTCCCTGGACCCGGGGGTGATCCAGGACGTGCTGTCAGCCGGCAGCCATCTCCAGCTGCTGGAGCTGCTGAGCCTCTGCTCTCATTACCTGATACAGGTACACACACACACACACACACACACACACACACACACACACACACACACACACACACACACACACACACACACACACACACACACACACACACACACAACACACACACACACACACACACACACACACACACACACACACACACACACACACACACACACACACACACACACACACACACACACACACACACACACACACACACACACACACACACACACACACACACACACACACACACACACACACACACACACACACACACACATAGGGATGGGTACTGAATCGTGGTATTGATCGGGCCTGGGGCTGAATGATTAAAGACTAGAAGAGTATTGATGAGCTCTGAGGTCAACGATTCTGCTCTCGTTAAAGGAGAAATTAACAGAATAGATTTCCTGTTCATTATATTTATTATATTATTGCTGCATAAACATTATCTTGGATCACGTTGCATCCCACCGACTCTGCCTCCAATGTGCAATAAGATTAATACATTCATCTATGATGATGCTTTTTCCTTATAATTTGCCTGATCCAGAAGAGCTCTCTCTGTCTCTCTCTCTCTCTTCTCTCTCTCCCTCTCTCTCTCTCTGTCTCTCTCTCTCTCTCTCTCTCTCTCTCTCTCTCTCTCTCTCTCTCTCTCTCTCTCTCTCTCTCTCTCTCTCTCTCTCCCTCTCTCTCTCCCTCTCTCTCCCTGTCTCTCTCTCCCTCTCTCTCTCTCTCTCTCTCTCTCTCTCTGAGCCTGTGGCGTACGAGGGAGGGGCGGGGTCAGCTCTCTCTGTCGCTCACACACACACACACACACACACACACACACACACACACTCGCAGTAAACAAACACACACACACACATAACAGTGGTGGTTCCAGTTCACGGGAGCCGATGCCACCGTGTCACATGTCTAAACAGAGCTGTTGCCATGGAGACATTTAGTTGGCGTCAATGTTGTTTGTTCTCACGGTTTAATTGGTGAGAAACACGCGTTCTATTTGAATAGTGTTTCAAAACTCAAAGTGCAATATCACACGCTAGTGCTGCAGGTGTAGAGGAAGTCAGCACACAAACACACACACACACACGCACACACACTCACACACACACACACACACACACACATGCACACGCTCACCACACACACACACACGCACACACACTCACACACACATGCACACACACACACACACTTAAAGGGCTGAGGTCAGGCTAAACATAATCAAAGCACACAACCATTTAAGGAGCTGATGGAAGTCGTGTCGGTCGGTACACAGCGGTGCTGTTAGTCAACAACAACACAACAACAACACAACAACAACACAACAACATCCCGACGAGGAGCACTGCAGTAAACACGCTTCATTGTCGCATGCGTTCATTCAGTCATGCTAAATGGATTGCGTTTATAAAGCGCTTAAAGCGGCCACCCTAGCTGGTGTGAAGTCAAGTCACGTGTGTTCAAAAGAGAGAGGGCGGTCACATGATCGCTGTTGTCATGGTCACATGACCACAGACAGACCTGTCAATCAGCCACAAGGCACCAGCGCGGAGCGATGTCGTTACATAACCGGTGTGAAGGTATCTCGCGGTCGGCTGCGATCCCAGGCGGATATGAAGGGCCTTCCATTCCTCTTGAATTAAGACACAATACAACAATAAAACAATAAAGAAACAATAAAACATCCACGAGGAACAGTGCTGGCTGTCAATTCACGAGGATAACCGAGATATCATATCGCTGTCTGCCCATGCAAGCACGCACACACACACACACACACACGCACGCACGCACACACGCACACACAGACTTGCACACACACGCACATACACACACACACACTTGCACACACACATACACACACACACGCAGTTAGCCATGGACCAGTTGGCCCGGATTATAAATCTTTCTTTATTTCCTTCCCCAAGGTCTTGTTACCAGTCCAGCGTATCCGTCATGGCGTAGCTTCGTCTCGTTTACTGCCTCTGAGGAAGACGTTAGCACAGCCCGGCTGCTTTGACCAAAACACCACAAAATAGAGAGAAGACAGAACACAGAGATACTGAATGATAGGTTTATCTTTTGTGAATCAAGTCGTTTTTCTTCTTCTTATTATTGTTATTATTTATGAGCATTATTGGTATTGCATTGATATTATTGGTAATAGTAGTGGTAGTAGTCGTCTGGTTGTACCGAGCAGTCATATAAGATAAGATAGAAATGTATTAATCCCGAAGGAAATTCTTGTGCCAGGTTGCATAGCAATACAGTACAATAAAACAATAGAGAAATACACAGAATAATACAAATAAACTAACAGATTTAACAGTCATGGAGATTTAGTAGGAGGAAATTAAATATAGATTCAGATCCCCTTCGACACAGAGAAGGGCTCTTATGCAACACTGTCCACTGTGATTATTTATAACGTTTCTCCCCCAGTAAAGCATCATGTGAGTTCATATTAATAATATCTCCCTGATGTTTATTATGAGGCTCTCGCTCACGCCCCCTGATGGACGCGTGTGCTCACAGCATCAGCATCAGCATCAGCATCAGCATCAGCATCAGCATCAGCATCAGCATCACCCGTAGCCCGGAGTAGAACTTTCATCTTTAAAGAAGAATTATACATACGAGGCAACTATCAGGAAACAACCTTAATATATTTGTTGTTCATAGAAATATTTCATTTTTCTTTTCTTTTTTTTATTAAGTCCCTTTTAATGTTCTGTAGTTTGTATTTATTTTGAATGTACAGAGAGAGCAGTGGGAGCCTCAGTGTTAATCAAGTCATCAGATTTTAATGTCATTTTAGTTTAGTTTAGTGTTTCTTTACTGATGTTGGATATCCAAGTAAGAACAGAGCTGGTGTTTGAGGCGCTCACCGTGTAGTGAGTCACCTGGCCGACTAGATGGCAGTCTGGGTCCACTCAGCTGCTCTCTCAGTCTGCAGCTGCTTCATCATCTGAATATCTTCTGCTTTAATATCTCTCCATATCTCACCATACAGTCCACCACCTCTGTGCAATGGGAGACCTGAAGCATGGCTTTTCCATTCAGCCCTCAAATTGCAATGCAATGCAATGCGTGTACTGAAGGTGTTTTCCATACTCACACACATTTAGTTTCAAATCGAGAAATTCAGACCTATCTCCAAAACACAAAAGCTGCAATAAAAATGCTGGATTTTTCTTTCCTTCCCCATCTTCAAAGAACAGACAGACCGTTCATATTACTGTGTCAGTCAGGCTGAGCTGCTGTTGCAGTCTCCAATTATTTCCTCAATATTCATATATTTCTTTCTTTTCTTTACTTGTTGTTGTGCCACAAAGACGTCTCACGTCTTAGTCCATTAAGTCAGCCGATCTTTCCTGTTCACTATTTCATCAAACCTTCTGGCAGACATTAGGGAAGTCTGCAGCTTGTATGTTGTATATACTACATTACATTTACATTTACATTGAGGGCATTTATCAGACACTTTTATCCAAAGCGACTTACAAAGAGTACATTTGTTGAAGGAGAGACAGCAATATATCACTGTGGTACATAAAGATAAGAATAGAGCAGGTTTAGAGCATTCATAGTTACGAGGTTAATAGAACGAGTTTCATAATTGCTGGGATAAGAACATATAATATGATATATATACAGTATAACATATAATATGATATATATACAGTATAACATATAATATAATATATATACAGTATAACATATAATATGATATATATACAGTATAACATATAATATGATATATATACAGTATAACATATAATATGATATATATACAGTATAACATATAATATGATATATATACAGTATAACATATAATATAATATATATATATACAGTATAACATATAATATGATATATATACAGTATAACATATAATATGATATATATACAGTATAACATATAATATGATATATATACAGTATAACATATAATATGATATATATACAGTATAACATATAATAATATATATACAGTATAACATATAATATGATATATATACAGTATAACATATAATATGATATATATACAGTATAACATATAATATAATATATATATATACAGTATAACATATAATATGATATATATACAGTATAACATATAATATGATATATATACAGTATAACATATAATATAATATATATACAGTATAACATATAATATGATATATATATACAGTATAACATATAATATGATATATATGCTATAAGTACTATTATCTCGTGCCAAGACGTACAAACACCCAACTTAGGAGAGGGAAGAGAGGGGGAGGAGCATCCGGACCCCAGGTGACAACAACAGTGAGAGACTCCGCCCCCTTGCTCTACCCCCCGCCCCCAGGAGCTGAGTGAGGTGAACTACCTGGATCTGTACCGTGTGGCCGACCTGTTCCACCTGCCCGCCCTGGAGGGGGCGGTGGTGGGCTTCCTGGTGGACCACCTGTCTGAGCTGAGCCGCTCGCGACCCGACGAGCCGCTGCAGCTCCCCTACAGGCTCCTCCGGGAGGTGCTGAGGAGCGACCGGCTCACCTCCCTCAGCGAGGAGGAGATCTGGAAGGTGTGTGTGTGTGTGTGTGTGGTGTGTGTGTGTGTGTGTGTGTATGTGTGTGTGTGTGTTTGTCTGTTGGTGTGTGTGTGTGTGTACCTGTGTGTGTAAGAGAGTGTATGTGTGTGTTTGTCTGTGATCCTTCACTCTTGTTACCGCCAGCCTGTC
>PIJE02003633.1:0-7500 GCA_002895965.2 Coryphaenoides rupestris | reverse complement strand
GTGGGAGTCAGTGGGGTTAAAGGTTAATATAATGTGTAGTATAGTGTCCATGGGGGGTTCTGATGGACCCTCCTCTCCTCTCAGAACCAGTGGGAGGCGCGCAGCCCCATGCTACAGCGGCGTGTCTACCACGTGATGGCGCCGGTACGCCGCCGGCTCTACGTGCTCGGCGGCAACGACCTGGACTACAACAACGACCGCGTGCTCGTGCGCCACATCGACTCGTACAGCGTGGAGGCCGACCAGTGGACCCGCTGCACCTACAGCCTCCTCACAGGTCAGTGTGTGTGTGTGTGTGTGTGTGTGTGTGTGTGTGTGTTTAACCGCTGAGAACAGGGGTGTCAAACATGCGGCCCGTGAGCCGATACAGTCCGGCCTCAAGATTCAAGATTCCTTCATCTCCATTATGTAACAAGTACAATAGAACGCTTACTCCCCATTCACTCCTGCAGTATTGCACGCGCACACACACACACACTCTTTCGTAACACCCCCCCCACCCCCACCCTATACATTTGGAAGTACTTCCTTCCTCCTTGACATTTTCGTGGAAGTTTAAGACAAAGCATCTCTCCCCCCTCCCTCCCTGCCTCCCCCCTCCTCCCCCCTCAGTGTCTTTCTCAGGGACTGCTGTGAGAACACCCTTGGTCGGCACCCCAAGGTGAACCACTGTTCTTCTGTGTTCTGACTCCTCTCTCCTCCCTCTCTCCCCTCTCTCCCCCGTCTCCCCCTGGTGTCCCTAAAGGCCAGAACGAGTCAGGCGTGGCCGTGCACGACGACCGGATCTACGTGGTCGGTGGCTACTCCATCTGGACCAACGAACCTCTGGCCTGCATTCAGGTGCTGATGCTGCTGAGAGGAGATGTGTGTGTGTCTGTGTGTGTGTGTGTGTGTGTGTGTGTGTGTGTGTGTGTGTGTGTGAGAGAGAGAGAGAGAGAGAATGCAGGACAGGGAGAGGGAGAATGTGAGTGAGGGAGATAGATTTAGAGAGAGAGAGAGAGAAAGAGAAGGAGAGAGAGGGTGAATGAGAGTGAGGGAGATAGATTGAGAGAGAGAGAGAGCGAGAGAAAGAGAAGGAGAGAGAGGGTGAATGAGAGTGAGGGACAGAGCGAGAAAAAGAGAAGGAGAGAGGGTGAATGAGAGAGAGAGAGAGAGAGTATGTGTGTGTGTGTTTGTTTGCCTGTAAACTACTCACTGTGTGTGTGTATGTTTGTGTTCACCAACGCAACAGGTGCTGTGATTATTGTAGCCGCGGCTGAGCGTGTGTGTGTGTGTGTGTGTGTGTGTGTGTGTGTGTGTGTGTGTGGCGATAATAGCTATTCATTTACATCGCGGCGGCGGCTAACCGGGTCCTTAACGAGGGGAGCGGATAACGGACGAGGATCGTAACGAGGGGGGGGGGGGGGCGCTCAGGAATGATTAGAACACGCGGTACTCGGTACAAATGTGTGGAACTACACACACACACACACACACACACACACACACACACGATGTTTCACTAAATGTACGGTAGATGAACGCCGTTAGCCTAGAATACTGTGTAGTAGAAATGTACTGCGTGGATATGGAACGCCGAAGGGGTCACGATTACGCCAACACACGTATACGTGACCCCTTTGGCGTTCCATACATGTACAGTATGTGAGAAAGTATAACAACCCTAACCCGACATAGTATTTGTGATGAAACTAAAATATGTTTTAGAGTATGTACTACTATTGCCACTATCCTAAGTAAAGATTAGAATACTGTGTGGTAGAAATGTACTGCATGTACGGTACGGTATGTGAGAAAGTATAACACGCTGTTGTACAATATGTACTACGAAGGATCAGCCAAAGTAACGAATAGAACACATAGTAATTGTGATTAAACTAAAACATGTTTTAAGATAAGATCAAACTTTATTAAACCCTGAAGGAAATTCTTGTGCCAGAGGTTACTCAAAAAGTAACAATAAAACAATAACAATAAAAACAGTAGAATGACAAATGCAAAGTGTGTACGCCGAGTCGAATAACAATACATTTAAGAAACATCTAGTAAAGAAATTAAGTAAACTAGAATAGAAAAGTTGGCAATGGTAATGTAATGGTAAGTAATATTGCACGATATTGAAAGGTACTCGCCACAGTAAGTGTGTGTGTATTATGTAAAACACGCGTGTTTTGCATAATAACATGTAATAATGTGTCCGCGTGCTCGCAGGTGCTTAACGTGAGCACCGAGGGTCAGGAGGAGGTCTTCTACGGACCCACGCTGCCTTTCGCCGCCAACGGCATCGCCACCTGCTTCCTGCCCGCGCCCTGCTCCGCCTGCCCCGACCTGCGGACGCTGCAGGTACCGCATCACCGCATCGGGACGCTTTAACCCCCGCCGTCGCCACGGAGACGACAGCATCGGCACCCGCAGCCCTTAGCCACGACGGACCGCCATCCGCCATCGCCATCGGGCCGCCGCCGCCACGACCGGAGGCCGAGGGTCGGACAGGCGGGCGCGGCCGCCCGAGTCCGACCCCCGGCCGGACCGTCGCTGTATAATCAAGGGCTACGGTTTGTTCGGGATGCTGCCACCAGAGTCTCTCTTCCTGCAAAGTCCTGGACCGACGGCCTGGATGACGGTCTCCACACTTTTGGAGTTCGACACGCGACAGGAAGCAGCAGTCAGTGAACGTGACATGAGGGGTCCGCTTGTGGAGACCACCCACACACACACACACACACACACACACACACACCACACACACACACACACACCACACACACACACACCACACACACCACACACACACACACACACACACACACACACACACACACACACACGGCCATTCTGACACATTTTGTTCAAGGTGCTAACTGTGCCAAAAAAAAAAAAACACCCCCAAAAAATGCCAATCTCCGCCCCTCCCCCCCCAATCTCCTTCATGTGAGTTAACGAAGGAATTCACCTTTTTTATGTGACAAACGTCACAATTGTTGTTTTTCTGCCGCAGGTGTTTCCCACCGTGGAAGTTAAACGGGGGCAAGTTGTACTTGTGAATACGATACAATATGGGAGGGTTTCTTAACTCCTAGGGCTAAACGTATGTCTATGGAAATTGCTCCATAGTTGACTCTCCCATCACTAACCCGTTTATCCAGCCAGAGGCATAACAAAAAACCTCTTCATCTTAATCCCATAATAATCCAAGCAATGCTGTAACTTGTGTGTCCGCGTAAGGTGAATGCCGTGCAATTCCGAAGTCTGAAGTGTTTCCAGTTTAACTTAACAAGGAGTCGTTTATCTGGTTAGTGACCGACGAAGGCAGCGTTGCCAGATCTCACGTGCAAACTAACTTCTAAATAACTCATGAGTTAACGAACTGGTTTGTGCACGGCTCCAGTTGACTTAACATAATGTTGTGGTCAAGACGTGAAAATGTTGATCTGGTTCAGGTCAGGATAAGATGAAGTAGTGTTTTGTACGGCACTGGAGAAGAAGAGAAAGAAATTGAAATATTGAAGCTGACCGTGCATATTTTTGCTATGAAAACTTGCCAAGCTGTTGGCTGCTTGTAACACATAAAGCGTTTAGTGTTTAGTTGAAATGTTTTGTCTATTGAGCTCAGGACCCAACGACCTGGCAATGTTCAAATGAGTATGTATGGTCCGTCATGAAACAATTATACCATCATGCCATGAAACAATTATACCATTTAATAACCACGTCATTCTGTAGGCTCCACATCATTGTTAGTATGCTGTATACATGTTGCTAATCATCTTTATGCTATCGTTCTTACATTTGGCCCAATTTAAACAAACAAGCGTCCCTCCTGAACCCAAGACAAACGTCATAATATAAATATATATATAAATATACGGTATGGTATATATATATAAATATACGGTATGGTATACATATATAAATATACGGTGTTTATACATAGCAAGTCAGTGTGGAAATTAAAAGCTGAACGAGTCCACGCAACAACTAAACAGAACAAAGCGAAACAACAGAAAGCCTCTCTTTAGGAATGCATATGAATATATATACTGTATATTATATATATATATGAATATACAGTATGGACAGACGCAGGCTCAGCATATAATATATACTGTATATATATATCATATAATTACATAATGCACACGGGGAGAGAAAATGCATTTTTTCCTCTCTCTGTCTCTCTATCTGAGAAACGTCGTCCACCATCCACCACTCTCAGACAAAAGTAATGCAGCTCGTTGCAGAGAGAGGGTGAGGGGGGGAGGGAGACGGGGTGAGGGGGGGAGGGAGACGGAGAGAGAGGGTGAGGGAGAGAGAGAGAGGGAGAGAGAGAGGGTGAGAGGGAGAGGGAGAGAGAGGGTGAGGGAGAAAGAGGGTGAGAGGGAGAGAGAGGGAGAGTGAGAGGGTGAGGGAGTGAGGGAGAGAGAGGGTGAGGGAGAGACGCACACACACACACACACACACACACACACACACACACACACACACACACACCATTCAAAGTCGATGCCTCTCAACCTTGCAGCTGCAGAGTTGTCTTAAAGCTAACGGCTCTCTGCAGCTCCGCCTTCTTTAACAGTCTGATAATTTGTGTGTATTTATATATAATGTATTTATTTATCATTTATATGTGCTGGGACTGTACATCATGCATGTGTTTATACATTAACTAAATAGACGGGTGAAATAAGTCGTAATAAATATATTTTAGATTTTGTGCGCCGACTCTCGTGTGTCGTTGTGTGTTGCGTTGTGTGTCTGCGTATCGAAGCGTGTTCCTCTGTTGTCCGTTGGAATAAAACACGTTTGTACATTTGACTCCTCCTCCGTTTCCAGCCCTTATTTCTTGTTACACGGCAACTCTAACGACCCAAACGCTTACGACAAGGTCCCACTTTTAGGATGCCGGACGAGCCCCCATGTGACAGCCCTGCGCGTCGTGTAACGAGAAATAAGGGAGGAGTCAAATGTACAAACTTATTTATTCCAACAGACAACAGAAAATCCCAATGAACGAGCCACCGAGGCTACAAGTAATCCAACGGTCCAACAACGAATCCAATAACGAATCTGACGTGCCGTCTCTTAAGCCACACGTCACTCGGCCAGCATTTCCAGGCAGGTCTGATGCCACAGGTCTGCCACAGGTCTGCCACAACGCCGCCTGCCAGGAGAGGAGGCGCAGCCACACTCTTATACCCAAGGAGCTGCTTAATTGCTTCACAGCGTCCGCCTGGGCGCCAGCTCAAGCAATTAAGCCGATCCACTCCTGCAGGAAACACAGAAAGAAACACAAACCAAGGCCCAGCCTAGCGGACCTTAACACCGTGTTACCCTTCGCCTCCGGATCTCCTGTCCACTTGGTATTCTGAAACACGGCTTGAACGCAATACAGTCTTAAAACCAGAGAGAGAGAGGGAGAGAGAGAGGAGGGAGAGAGAGAGAGAGGAGGGATAGAGAGAGGAGAGAGAGAGAGAGAGAGGAGAGAGAGAAGAGAGAGGGTGAGGAGAGAGGGGTGAGGGAGAGAGAGGAGGGAGGGAGAGAGGGAGAGAGAGAGGGAAAAGAAAAGTGATTCCAGAGGAGTAGCAGCATTTTATTTATTTCCTTTCTGATTTTTTCTCAATTTCTTCCATTCTTTGACTCTCGGAGTCGGCGCATCTCCGGCGTAATGGCGGCGCCGAGCGTCTGCGTCTAATCACGACCTCTCTCGCCCCACGCCGCCAAAATCACACGCCGACATTTCTGTCATTGCTAGTCATTTTGCAAGCTTATCAAACCTCTGCACATTGTGAATGCGCTCCCTCTCTCCCTCACCCTCTCTCCCTCCCTCTCTCTCCCCCTCACCCTCTCTCCCTCCCTCTCTCTCTCTCCCTTACCCCTCTCCCTCCCTCCCTCTCTCTCCCCCTCACCCTCTCTCCCTCCTCTCTCCCCTTACCCTCTCACCCCTCCCTCTCTCCCCTCCCCCCTCACCCTCTCTCCCTCCCTCTCTCTCTCCCCCTCCCCTACCTCCCCTTCTTCCTCACTCTCTCCCTCCCTCTTCCTCGCTCTCTCCCTCTCTCCCTCCCTCTCTCTCTCCCCCTCACCCTCCCTCCTCTCTCCCTCATCCTCTCTCTCCCTCACCCCTCTCTCCCTCCCTCCCTCTCTCTCTTCCTCTCTCCCTCCCTCTCTTCTCTCCCTCTCACTCTCCCTCTCTCCCTCACTCCCTCACCCTCTCACTCTCCCTCCCTCCCTCACCCTCTCTCTCCCTCTCCCTCTCTCCCTCACTCTCTCCCTCACTCCCTCTCACTCTCTCTCCCTCTCTCTCTCTCCCTCACCCTCTCTCTCTCTCCCTCTCCCTCTCACCCTCTCTCTCCCTCTCCCTCACCCCTCTCCCTCCCTCCCTCACCCTTCTCTCTCCGTCTCCCTCCCCCCCTCACCCTCTCTCTGCAACGAGCTGCATTACTTTTGTCTGAGAGTGGTGGATGGTGGACGACGTTTCTCAGATAGAGAGACAGAGAGAGGAAAAAATGCATTTTCTCTCCCCGTGTGCATTATGTAATTATATGATATATATATACAGTATATATTATATGCTGAGCCTGCCTCTGTCCATACTGTATATTCATATATATATATATATACAGTATATATATTCATATGCATTCCTAAAGAGAAGCTTTCTGTTGTTTCGCTTTGTTCTGTTTAGTTGTTGCGTGGACTCGTTCAGCTTTTAATTTCCACACTGACTTGCTATGTATATACACCGTATATTTATATATATATATACCATACCGTATATTTATATATATATTTATATTATGACGTTTGTCTTGGGTTCAGGAGGGACGCTTGTTTGTTTAAATTGGGCCAAATGTAAGAACGATAGCATAAAGATGATTAGCAACATGTATACAGCATACTAACAATGATGTGGAGCCTACAGAATGACGTGGTTATTAAATGGTATAATTGTTTCATGACATGATGGTATAATTGTTTCATGGCGGACCATACATACTCATTTGAACATTGCCAGGTCGTTGGGTCCTGAGCTCAATAGAAAAAACATTTCAACTAAACACTAAACGCTTTATGTGCAAGCAGCCAACAGCTTGTTTTCATGGCATGATGTGTAATAATTGTCTTGGGTTCAGGAGGGACGCTTGTTTGTTTAAATTGGGCCAAATGTAAGAACGATAGCATAAAGATGATGAGCAACATGTATACAGCATACTAACAATGATGTGGAGCCTACAGAATGACGTGGTTATTAAATGGTATAATTGTTTCATGGCATGATGGTATAATTGTTTCATGACGGACCATACATACTCATTTGAACATTGCCAGGTCGTTGGGTCCTGAGCTCAATAGACAAAACATTTCAACTAAACACTAAACGCTTTATGTGTTACAAGCAGCCAACAGCTTGGCAAGTTTTCATAGCAAAAATATGCACGGTCAGCTTCAATATTTCAATTTCTTTCTCTTCTTCTCCAGTGCCGTACAAAACACTACTTCATC
>PIJE02003632.1:18152-36331 GCA_002895965.2 Coryphaenoides rupestris | reverse complement strand
CGCCGAAAATGTGTACGGAAGAATAATAATAAAAAAAAAAAAGATAAGTATGCAGGAGAGTAATAGTGTGCTTTGCATTGCAAAGGCACCCTAATAATAATGGTAGCCTCGCAAAGAACTAGCTCCACACAGGCGAACCCCAGTGAGAGGTGTAGATGTTGACGTATTTATTGAAGCTATATTATAATATTTGAAAAGAGGTTGAAGTTTAATTCAATTAAACTGGTCGCAGTACTGTTCGCTTAATGGTGTCTACGTTTGGAGGCCGGTACTCGATTGGCTGACGCTCACCCAATCGGCTGCAAAGTACGGTTGACTGACCACGCCCCTCAACGCACACCGCCGCAGATGGCAAAAAACGGTAACTTGACTCGCTTGATGACTGAAGAATTGATCTTAACTCCCAATCGCCCTTACTTGACTACGCTAAAGCCCATGAACAAAAACCAAGGTGGAGTGTGTGATTATCATACAGCATCATAGAGCATCATACGTCGGCGTCATCGATTTTCCCTCCCTTTTTTTTCATGCTCGGTTACCTAGGAACCATGGTAAACCTGTTGAGTCGCGCGCATGAGCCAGTGGTAGAGCCTAATCCCTGTGCCGGTTAGATCCAGATCACACTCCTTCCCAGTTGGCAGCTCCTCCGCTAGCCGACGCCTGATCCATTGTGAACCCACTTTCCCTGCCTGTCAGTCATGCACTACACTACACACCCTCCCACACACACACATGCGCCAACCAACCAGAGGGCACTGAAGGCTCTTTTTGTCTGCTGCTGTAAACTTGGGTGGCGGTGGGCTGGCATGTTGACCGGCTAGTCGTTGGCACCTTGGAACCCCGGAGCCAGGCCTCTAACATACTCACACACTCTCCGGTTGCGACACAGTGTAATGGAAAAATTCCATATTGGGTCTTTTCAGAAAGGACATTATTTCCTTTCATCGGAAATCTTTACAACAAACATGCCTTCGTCTGCATATCATTAAGGGGCCCCTGCTGTGAACAGTCACTAAGACAAGCAGCTGGGGTGGGAGGTTGGTGTCGATACAGGATACAGGAGACTCTTTGATGTCGGTCACAAGGAACCTTGTAGTGTCAATACAGGAAACTCTGGTGTGATCAGGATGTCTGTCCCAGGAAACCCCTGGTGTGCTCTCTGTTGTCTGTACTGGAACCTTGTTATTCAGGAAACTGACCAGATTAGGATGTCTGGAAGAACATGGGTGGGGGCTAATTAATTATTTTATTGTCAGCCCCAGGAATCTCCTGCTGTGAAAATAGCGTTTAAAACCGTCATGTGAAAGTCTGTTAATTCTGCTAGAGAGGAGCCTGGTGCATGCATGCATTAAATCCTCTTAATTTCGACAAGTATTGTGTCTACTTTAGTTTAGAGATCTCACTTGCCCTAGACGCAATTATTCTATCTGAGAATTGCCACGACAATTTGGGGGCTCATCCGGGATTTCTTAACTTCTTTCAGCCTAGTCTTCCAGGTGAACCGTGCACGGCCGGCGACTTGTGTCGCCGGAGCCCTACCTCCTACCAGACGACTAATCAGCATACTGGAGTGAGACGAGGGTGCCTGGGGAGATGGACTGAGGATATCTCAATAAGAAATCCTGAAGGAAAAAGAACACGGCAAGTGAGAGCTACACTATTTTTAGAAAAATAGTGTAGTGGAGAAAAGGCGAGAAGTATGAAGACTCGCTATTATTCGCTGAAGGACTGACGAGTTTATTAATGAAATTCCGGGATTGAGGTAACATTCATCGAATAAAAGACAAGGTGTCCTGTAGGTTACTAGGAGTGAGGTAACGGTACGGTAGAGCGAGTGGATCCAATGGGAATGGAACAAGAATTGAGTCGTACTGGGATTGAGGTACTGGAAGGCCTGAATAACTATAAGAGATAACCTAATATAGAGCAAATAATAAAAGCGCTCAAAGAGACATTTTTTTATAATAGTATACTATAATAATAGTAGTAATACGAATAATAATACAATTATTGATGATAAGAATAATAATTAGTAGGGTGCCCGGATCTAATATGGGAAATAGGAATTCGGGAGCGACCGGGGCCGCCAAGGTAATGTTGGAGAAACATGGTGAAAATGGCACTAGAAGGGTTAGAATATTTGCAGAAAAAGGGTTTTCCAGAAATGGGGAGTTTATGTCACCCGAACTACAGATCTGGACTTGGACCTAGACTGCCCCACGCATGTGAATGCTCTGCTGTCCGCCGCCTCTGCCGACCCGCCTACGACTACGCGCCAGCAGCCACAGCACCCAGCCTATCCCCCGACATGGAGGAGGTCAAACCCACCCAGGGGATGACCACCCACAGCCAAACGCAGACCCGGCAATCAATCCGGCTGGCTTACACACCAACCAAAGCGCTAGCAGCCGCGGACCGATCAAGGGCCCGGATGGACACAAAAATCAAGGACGGAGAGAATGGACAGTTCCCCATGATTCAAGTTCTGAACCCGCAGGACGGCAGCCCAGCATATCTCTTCCGCATGTGGAGACCGAGCGATATTAAGGACATGGCCGAATGTCTGCCGGACCCGTCCGTTGCGGGGGGGGCAGCACTTGCCACGGCGATCGCTGAAATGGTCCAGCAACACGAAACCATCAATCGTAGAAGTGGTCAAGTCTGTGTGAGCCAACTCGGCTTACACAGAGATTGTAGGCAAAGACCGAGGGGCGGAGGTGGACGGATGCATTCGCATTGACGGTGTGGGGGAGCAGGTCCTGTCCAAGAAGGTTGTATGAGCACTGAGACACACACACACCACACACAAAAGGGAATATAGGGATGAGTTCTAATGTGTTGCTTAGGACTGAGTGTTATTTGCACCGACAGGCCTCACGATCACCTTCAATGCAAGCCCGACGATCCAAGCATACTCGGGTGCGAAACTCGCGCCAGGGTATTCCAGGGACTTGCTGACAGAGAGATCAGGGGAACAGCTGACATACTGATAACAGATGCACACCACTGCATGCAGGGTCAGCCAGAGGTACAATATTTGTCCACAAATGATTTGCATTGTACTGCCAGAATATCTTATGAGGGGCGGTTACCAGAATTAGAAGAATTATGGTTTAATGGGGCGAATACAACGCCAACGTTAAAAGGGGAAGTCTGCTTTGGAAAGAAATTTTGCATGTTGAAAGTGTCCTCCCGTGAGGAAGGTGAAAGGTTTTATGGGGTTGCTGGTGCAGAACCACATGGGTCCCTGGCAAAACCCCCGACATGACATGGTCCGAACTGGGGTCATGGGTGTCAGGGGGGGGGACACATGTGATTGAATAGCAGATGGCCTAGAGGGACAATACACCCAATAGGCGACAGCAGGGACGAGTTTATACTCCAACAGATGACGTTGGAGGACCCACGATTGGCTGGGGTCCCGTCCAACCTGTGGACTAGGAATAAATACGACGTGGGCCGCATAAAAGATGTGGAACCCCTCGTGGTGACTCCCAAATCAGCTTACAGGCCCAGGCAACCCCAGTACAGGTTACGCCAAGAGGCAATTGATGGTATCACACCTGTGTTCAACTCATTGTTGGATGCCGGTGTGATAGTTCCGTGTCCTAATTCACCATGTAATACACCAATATTCCCTGTGGAAAAGGCACCCGTTGCAGGACAATCAACCTCATGGTTTGGTTTGTCCAAAATTTGAAAAAGGAAAATGCAGTGCATCCAAGAACACCCATTGTACCAGATCTGCACACCCTATTAACACAGGTACCTGGGAATAGCAAATGGATTACAGTAGTTGACTTAGCAAACGCGTTCTTTAGCATACCGGTGGATCCAGCAAGCCAATATTGGTTTGCTTTTTAATTTAATGGGAAACCATATACTTGGACTAGAATGCCACAGGGTTATTGTGAGTCACCATATTTTCCACAGCGCTGCATGACAATTTGGCTCATCTAATCCTCCCGGGGGGGAGGGGAGCACACTAATTTAGTATATAGATGACCTCCTGGTGTGTTCTCCAGATCCTGGAATGTGTGAACAGGATACCATTGTGTTGTTAAGGTGATTAGCCAGCCAGGGCCACAAGGCCAGTTTAGCTAAACTACAGTTTGTAACACAAAAGGTAAAATTCCTGAGCCACATTCCCACACCAGGTGGCAGATCCCTTAGCGAGGACAGGATAGAATAAATCCAAGCAAACCTTATTACAAAGAAACTAATTATAGGATTCTTGGAAAGTACGGGCTACTGCAGACAGTGGATACCCAATTATGCAAATGTAGTACAGCCACTCCAAGACCTCACACATGGCCATGACTTGACTCCGACTGACTCCGTGACGTGGACACCAGCAGCAGATGCTGCGTTCATGCGACTTAAACGAAACCTTATGACCCTGACTACTTCAGGTCTACCAGACCATACAACCCTTCACACAGACGGTGGGGGAACGAGATGGGTATATGACATCAGTACTACTACAGAAGCATGAGGGCAAGTTGCGTCCTGTTGCCTATTTTCCATCCAAGCTAGACCCAGTGGCAGCTGGTTTACCACACTTTTGAAAGGCAGTGGCAGCGGCGGCAATGGCGGTTGCCGCCAGTAAGGGCTAGTGGGCTAACTCAGAAAAACATCACACCTAACAGCATCACGATTCCTGTCATATCACCAAGTGTTGCTCTCCATGCCTAACATTGTTTTGCAGAGATGTACAGTGTTGAACCCAGCCACCCTGCTGCCTACCCCCGAAGATGGGGAGTCACACAACTGTGTGGCCACCATTAACAGTGCACACCACGTGTGGACCTGACAGCTACACCACTGCCACCGGGGACCGATGTATTGTATGTCGATGGTTCTAGCCGAAGAGACCCAACAACAGCACACACAGGGGCCAAGGACCTGGTGTCTAGAGGGAACACGATGCCGGATAAAGGTGCTAAGGTGGTGGCCAAAGCCCCACTCGCCTCCACCATACAGATGGCACAACTGACGTCCTCGGTCAGAGTTGAGGAATTGGCGAAAGCTCAGACCAAGGCCGTGTCGGCAGAGCGCTGGTTGTGGAAATCAGCTGTTCACATTTCGTGAACCAAGCCATTCAGCAGTTGTATCAATATGTGGGAATTGACTTGCGCACCCACTGTGTGTACCATCACCAAAGCGGGGGGCAGTAGAAAGGGAGAACGGTACGCCAAAGAACAAACTGGCCAAAGCGACGGCAGAGACAGGTATGTCATGGGTAAAGGTCTTGCCACTGGTCCTACTGGCCATGAGGGGGCGTTCCAGAGCGAAGGGAGGACTGTCCCCCTATGAGGTCCTGATGGGGCGACCCATGCCAATGGGGACAGGTGCACCACTCAACAGCAATATGAGCACAGAACAATTCCATCACAGCATGATTGATTACTGTATTAATCTTTCTCGAGCTCTGCAAACCATCTGCTCACAGGTTAAAGAGGCCTTACCATCATCCAAGGAAGGGCAACTCCTGAGGACAACAGAGAATTTAATCCTGGAATGTGTGTGTGTCGGTGTCGGTGTGTGTACGAATTGGATCTGGCGACTGTCGCCCCCTAACGCTTCCTCTGAGTCTCTGTTTCAGACGCTGCTGTGACGCCGGTGACGCTGCTTCCGCTGGTGACGCTGCTTCCGGATCATCGGATTGGTTTGTTTGGTTAGGCTACGCGGTCGCATCCGCGAAATATTATATTATCTTATCTTATCCTAGCACTTATACTGTTTATATAATCCGATAGCTACTTAAGCGTTCTGTATTGTTAACTTGATCGTTGCTGTGTTTATATCGCGACTTGTATTATAACTATCATCACGTCGGAGCTGCCTTCTCTGCAATAAACACGGTAAGCATGGACTGTTGCTCTTGTTCCTGTGCTTCCCTCGTAGAGAAGATAGCTCTCCTAGAGAAACGTATCTGTCAGCTAGAGGAGGAAAAGTCAGCGTCCATAGAAAAGGCAGATACACCCGAGAGAGTAGAGAGGGGGCCCGCCAGGCGGCCTCGTCGTGCTAGTGTTAGCGTTAGCTTAGCTCAGGGCTCCCTGTCGGCAGCCCCACTCGCGAAGGCAGGCAACCCTCCTCGCAAATCTCTTTCGGGGGGGAAATCGCTAGTCATAGGCGACTCTATTACGCGCAAAGTTAGATTACACACCGCCAGCCAACGTGATTAGCTTACCTGGGGCCAGGGCTCCCGACATAAGAAGCTAATTCTTAGGTTTGCTGGCATGCGGTAAAGGATGGCGTTAGACTTAATGCACCCACCACCGACACTAGCTTTAACAACATTGTAATTCATGTCGGCACTAACGATGTTAGGATGAGACAATCTGAAGTCACAAAAAGCAACATAGTTAGGCTGTGTGACTTCGCAAGATGTGTCGGCATCGATTAATTCTCTCTGGCCCTCTACCTGTTAGGGGTAATGATGAGCAGTATAGTAGATTAATGTCCCTAAACCGTTGGCTGGCTCGCTATAGTTTAGAGTAGGGCTTAGGTTTTGTGGATAACTGGCCCTCCATGTGGGACCACCCTGGCGTGCTGATGAGAGACGGCCTTCACCCCACTGGGTTAGGCGCCTCAATTTTGTCGGCAAACATAGATAGTTGCCTTAGTCAGGCGTGACAGATCCACCTACAGCACGCTGGGGATGCAGGTGATTAGCAAGCCTGCTAGCAACACAATAGTCAGCGTTGCAGAGTCTAGAACACTGAGTGGGTTAACTAAGCTAGTTGGGGTGGGTGATGTAGCTTGTAATGCAGACACTGAGGCGCCTCCTAGCTCAGGCCACAGCAGCGTCTGTCAACTGGAGGTTTATAGTTTACCTACTGCCATTAGTGTTGTGTCACTGCCCCGCACTGTCCAGAGGCGTAAAGCCCGCAGGGAAGGCAACTGCCACTCAGTGAAAATGTCATTGTTATGTCCCCAATCTCCTCCTCCTCAGAGCTGAGCAGTAACCAAACTCCCTCTGATTCTAACAATAAACAGGAGGAGGCCAAAATAGGTTTTATGAATATCAGATCGCTTTCAACTCAAGCACTCCAGGATCTAATTGTTGAGCATAGGTTAGATTTCCTGGGCCTGTGTGAGACCTGGTTAAAACCAGAAGTGTATCTGCCCCGAAATGAAGCTACTCCACCAAATTATGTGAACTCACAACTATCACGTGAATCTAGGAAAGGTGGTGGAGTGGCGTAGATTTCTAGCTCGAAGCTGGTCCTAATACCAAAGAGCAGTTACATGTTTTCATCTTTTGAGGTGCTTGCTTTTTAGCTCCTCAGCTCGCATTAGGCAGAGAGATCACGGCATTGCAGACTCCTTTTTCTTGGCTGTAGTCTACCGCCCTCTGGGCCCTTATTCAAACTTTGTGGATGAGTTCTCTGAGTTTGTGGCTGATCTACTCTGACAATGTTGTGCTTATGGGGGATTTCAACATCCATGTGAATAACCCATGTGACTATCTTGCGAAAGCTTTTCTGTCCATTATAGACACCTTTGGATTCACACAGCATGTTCAGCTACCTACCCACACCGGTGGAAACACACCTTGTCCTGACTCGTGGAGTTGAAGTTACAGATGTATGTGTCTCTCCTTATACCTCAGCTCTCTCCGATCACTGTCTGCTCACTTTCCAGGTGGTTGTATCTTGCCCAAGGGACGACCGCCAGGCTACCTATAGCTGCCGTCGTATCACCCCTGACACCACCACTGCCATGGCAGATAAGTTACCCCTGTTACTTGCTCCTTTTGCTGACTTCAAGTGTTCAGTGGATTGTCTCACCAATGAGTTTAACACCGCTTTATCCGCAGCCATCGACTTCGCTGCTCCTCTTGTAGTTAAAAAGCGGAAAGCAAAAAGACCAGCACCATGGTTCAACGAAGACATGCGTACCCTCAAACGCGACTGCAGAAAACTTGAACGCAAGTGACGCTCGACTAAACTTGAAGTCTTCTACCTTGCATGGCACGACACCCTGCTTAGCTACAAAACTGCGCTAACCAACTCCAGAAATGCCTACTTCTCCAGTGTCATCAACTTAAACAAGAACAACCCGAAGTTCCTCTTTGACACTGTAAAAGAGCTGACGCAAAAACAACCTCACAACTTGGACTCCTCCCTCTCAGCGAGCAACTTCCTGGAGTTCTTTGATCACAAGATCGAATCAATTAGGAAAGACATTGATGCGTCTCTTACCACTCATCCTGAACATTCGTCAGGTGCGGTGCCACGCATTCTCCCTGAAGCTACTTTCCAGCAGTTTAGCACAATCTCGTTGGATGAGCTTGACAAGCTAATACAGGCATCTAAACAGACTACCTGTTTGCTCGACCCTGTCCCTACCAAGGTTCTAAAAGAACCCAACGGTTGGAACGGCTATGCTCAACATCATGAACCTGTCATTGTCGACAGGCTCAGTTCCCTCTAGCTTTAAGTGTGCTGTGGTAAAACCTCTACTCAAGAAGCCTGGCCTCGACCCCGAAGCTCTTAGCAGCTATCGGCCCATCTCTAACCTTCCTTTTGTCACACCTGCCCAGCCTGCATCCTCTTCCACCTCTGTTCCCTAGTGTCCCTGTCTCTGTCTGTGTCTGTCTGTGTGTCTCTCTGCCTCCCTCTGCTGCAGGTTGGTGGGAGTGTCGCTGATTGCCGCCTGCGACTGCCGCACAGCTGCTGCACATCAGAATCATGCCAGCTTCCCCTATTTAAGCCCTGCTTCCTCATTGTGTCTTTGCTTAGTCGTCTTGTATGTTCATTGCTATCCTGTGTATCCAGACCTGAATTGATTCTTGTTCTAAGTAAACAGTGTTACCAGTTCTCTCGTCTCCTGCCTCGTGTCTGCTCCTGGGTTCACCGGTAAAAACCCTGACAGTACGACTAAGCCATTCATGGACCCAGCGGACACCAACCAGATCCATCAAGCCCTCACCAGCCAAGGCTCTGCCATCGGCAGACATGAGGGCATTCTCCAGGACCTTGCGGGTGGCATCCGTGGGCTCGCCGCCGACCTCGCCAGCCTGGCAGTCCAGGTCCGTCAGCCGTCCAGCCAAGCTACGGAGGCGGCCGTGGCGCCAACTCCACCTCCGCAAGCGGACGTTGCCCGGCGTGAGCCGCGATTGCCACCTCCTGAGCGCTACCTCGGGGACGCCGATGGTTGTCGGGCTTTCCTCACGCAGTGCTCCCTCGTATTCGAGCTGCAGCCCTCCTCCTTCCCCTCTGACCGTTCCCGCATCGCCTACGTGATCAATCTACTATCCGGTAAGGCTCTGGCATGGGCTGCACCCATCTGGGAACAGCAATTGCCTGTCTGCTCCTCCTACTCCCTGTTTGTGGCCGAAATGAGGAGAGTTTTTGATCATCCTGCTCGCGGGATGGAGGCGGTGGGCAGACTGTTTACTCTATGCCAGGGCGCTCGCAGCGTCGCGGATTACGCAATCGAGTTCCGTACCCTGGCAACGGAGAGTGGGTGGGACCAGGTCGCACTCCGTGGGGCTTTCCGACAGGGCTTGGGAGAACGCATTAAGGATGAACTTGTTTCCCGGGAGCTCCCAGACGACCTGAACGCCTTGATTGCCCTCTCCATCCGCATAGACAGTCGCCTTCAAGAGCGCCGTGTGGAGAGGGCTTCGCTCACACTTCGCCGGGGCGACGCACCGTTTCCTCAGCCGTGGCGCCATCCTCCACCACTACCGAGTCCCGGGGGTCCCCTCGCTGGCCGAGGGGAGACGACCCCAGCCGAGTGGGCCGATACTGAACCCATGCAGCTGGGGAGAACGGGACTTCACCCGGCGGAGCGGCGCAGACGGATAGCTAACAAGTGCTGCATTTATTGTGGCCAATCGGGCCATTTCCTCTCAACCTGTCCGTTAAAAGACAGGGCTCACCCGTAGGAGAGAGGATACTCGTGAGCCCAACTACGCCTCTCCGTCCAAGAAAGACACGCACCCAGCTTCCGGCCGTTTTGTGTTGGGAGGGTCAGTCTGCGCCTCTCTCTGCCCTTGTTGACTCCGGGGCAGACGAGAGTTTCATAGACTCCTCCGTGGTACATCGGTTTGGCATTCCCACCGAACCACTGGAGATTCCCTTGGAGGCCTGTGCTCTGGACGGCAACCTTATTAGCAAGGTAACACACTCCACCGTTCCGGTTAAACTGTACATTTCGGGTAATCATGTGGAGGTGATACAATTACACCTTATTGACTCTCCCCATGCTCCTCTAGTTTTAGGTCACTCTTGGCTTAAAAAACACAATCCCCTCATTGACTGGTCGGTGGAATCTATCAGCAGTTGGAGCCCTTACTGTCATTCCCATTGCTTAAGGTCTGCGTCCATTCCCTCCTCTTTGGTCCCGCCACCCCTAGATATTTATCCTAGTCTGTCGAGTGTTCCCCCAGTTTATCATGACCTCAGGGAGGTGTTCAATAAGCAGCGTGCCACATCACTCCCTCCCCATAGGCCATATGACTGTGCCATTGACCTCCTACCGGGGGCCACTCTCCCTGGGGGGCGGCTCTATTCTCTCTCTGTTCCGGAGAAGAGATCTATGGAGGGTTATATCAAGGAGTCTCTGGCTGCCGGTCTGATCCGTCCTTCCTCATCGCCTGTGGGCGCCGGGTTTTTCTTTGTGGAAAAGAAGGACAAGAGTCTACGCCCCTGCATAGACTTCCGTGGGCTGAATAATATAACTGTTAAAAACCGCTACCCCCTCCCCCTCATGTCCTCTGCTTTTGAGTCACTACAGGGAGCGACCATCTTCTCAAAGCTGGATCTGAGGAACGCCTACCACTTGGTCCGCATCCGGGAGGGTGACGAGTGGAAGACAGCTTTCAACACACACGTCGGCCATTTCGAGTACCGGGTTATGCCGTTCGGCCTCACTAACGCCCCTGCCGTATTCCAGGCCATGATTAATGACGTCCTTCGGGATATGCTTGACCGTTTTGTATTTGTGTATTTGGATGACATTTTGATTTTCTCCCAGTCTCCCCAGGAACACATCAGCCATGTTCGTCAGGTCCTCCAGCGGCTGTTGGAGAATAAACTGTTTGTGAAAGCAGAAAAGTGTGTGTTCCACGTCCCCACTGTCTCTTTCCTGGGCTACATCGTCTCCGAGGGGCAGATTGGGATGGACCCGGAGAAGGTTAAGGCTGTCGTAGCCTGGCCTCCACCCTCCACTCGCAAGGAGTTACAGCGCTTCCTGGGGTTCGCCAATTTTTACCGTAGGTTCATCAGGAACTATGGCACCCTGGCAGCACCTCTCACTTTGCTCACTTCCTGCAAGTCACCCTTCGCCTGGACGCCGGGGGCTGAGAGGACATTCAAGGACCTGAAGCACCGCTTCTCCTCAGCTCCCATCTTGGTCCATCCTAACACCTCGCTCCAGTTTGTGGTGGAGGTTGACGCTTCGGATGTGGGTGTGGGGGCTGTCCTCTCCCAGCGGGCACCATCGGACCAGAAGCTTCACCCTTGTGCGTTCTATTCACACCGGCTGACTCCTACCGAGAGGAACTATGATATCGGTAATCGGGAGTTATTGGCGGTCAAGTTGGCGTTGGAGGAGTGGAGACACTGGCTGGAGGGGTCCGAGCAACCATTTGTGGTCTGGACCGACCACAAGAACCTGGAATACATCCAGAGTGCCAAACGGCTGAACTCTCGGCAGGCCCGTTGGGCCCTATTTTTCACCCGATTTAATTTTACGCTCTCATATCGCCCGGGGTCCAAGAACGCAAAGCCGGACGCACTCTCCCGCTGTTTTAGTGCTGCAGAGGACCACTCCATCCCTGAGCCTGTCCTGCCCGCGGCGTGCCTGGTAGCCGCGGTCACTTGGGGGGTCGAGTCCTTAGTTAAAGAGGCCCAACGCCTCCAACCAGATCCTGGGAACGGTCCGGCCAACCGTCTGTTCGTGCCTGACGGGGTCCGCTCTCAGGTACTCCAGTGGGGCCACAGCTCGAAGCTCTCTTGTCACCCCGGGGTGAGCCACACCCTCTCCTTCCTCCGCAGACACTTTTGGTGGCCGACGATGGTGAGTGATACCCGCACTTTTGTGTCTGCCTGTTCTTCCTGTGCCCGTAATAAGACTTCCACCCAAGCCTCTTCAGGTCTGCTTCGCCCCCTGCCGGTGGGCCGCCGTCCTTGGTCCCACATCTCCCTGGATTTCGTTACCGGGTTACCGCCTTCTGACGGGCACACAGTCATCCTCACCATCGTCGACCGGTTTTCGAAGGCTGCCCACTTCATTCCACTCCCTAAACTGCCCTCCGCCAAGGAGACTGCCGAGCTCATCGTCCTCCACGTCTTCCGGCTCCATGGTCTTCCCCAGGATATAGTCTCTGATCGGGGGCCGCAATTCAGCTCCCGGTTCTGGAAGGCGTTCTGTACTCTCATCGGCGCCACAGCAAGCCTCTCCTCCGGTTACCACCCGCAGACCAATGGGCAGTCGGAGCGGGCTAATCAATCCCTGGAGGCTGCCTTGCGATGCCTCACCTCGTCCAACCCCTCCACCTGGAGCAAGCACCTACTCTGGGTTGAGTATGCTCACAATTCACTCACTTCCTCTGCCACAGGGCTCTCACCGTTCCTCTGCTCCCTGGGCTACCAACCCCCACTTTTTCCCGCTCAGGAGGAGGAGGTCGCTGTACCCGCGGCCCAGGACTTCATACGGCGGTGTCGCCAGACCTGGATGAGAGTACGGATGACGCTGCTCCGCTCCGCCCGCAGGTACCAGCAGCAAGCAGATCGTCACCGTACCCCGGCTCCTCGCTACAAACTAGGGCAAGAGGTCTGGCTGTCCACCAAGGATATTCCCATACGAGTCCCGTAAGCTGTCGCCCAGGTTCATTGGGCCGTTTCCCATCATTAAGATCATCAACCCCACTGTGGTCCACCTAAAATTGCCTTGCACTCTCCGCATCCACCCTTCCTTCCACGTGTCCCGCATCAAGCCAGTCAGTTCCAGTCCCCTGGCCCCAGTCACGTCCATTCCCCCCCCGCCCACCCTCTTTGAGGGCCAGCCGGTATATTCGGTTAACCGCCTGCTGGACGTTCGCCGGCGAGGTAGAGGGTTTCAATATTTGGTTGATTGGGAGGGGTATGGACCTGAGGAGAGGTGTTGGGTGGCCACCAGGGACATCCAGGGACCATCCCTCATTAGTGACTTTCACGCACGCCACCCTGACCGGCCAGGTGGGACTCCTGGGGGTGTCCGTAGGGGGGGGGGGGTCCTGTCACACCTGCCCAGCCTGCATCCTCTTCCACCTCTGTTCCCTAGTGTCCCTGTCTCTGTCTGTGTCTGTCTGTGTGTCTCTCTGCCTCCCTCTGCTGCAGGTTGGTGGGAGTGTCGCTGATTGCCACCTGCGACTGCCGCACAGCTGCTGCACATCAGAATCATGCCAGCTTCCCCTATTTAAGCCCTGCTTCCTCATTGTGTCTTTGCTTAGTCGTCTTGTATGTTCATTGCTATCCTGTGTATCCAGACCTGAATTGATTCTTGTTCTAAGTAAACAGTGTTACCAGTTCTCTCGTCTCCTGCCTCGTGTCTGCTCCTGGGTTCACCGGTAAAAACCCTGACACCTTTCATCTCTAAAGTATTGGAAAAAATTGTAGCTGGCCAAATCATCAATCACCTGACGGCAAACAACTTATTTGAACCATTTCAGTCTGGTTTCAGGAGCCTATGCTCCACTGATACCGCTGTGACCAGAGTGGTAAATGATCTCCTCCTTGTCCATTGCATGGACAGCAATGCAAGCTCCCTGATGGTGTTGCTTGACCTCAGCGCCGCCTTTGACACAATTGACCATCGCATCCTCCTTGAGCGTCTCGAACACTATGTCGGCATCAAAGGCACTGCTCTTCACTGGTTTAGATCCTACCTCTCAGACAGAACACAATTTGTTGTCTGCAAAGGATCAAAATCGAAGCATTGCAACTTAAGCTTTGGTGTTCCCCAGGGGTCGGTCCTTGGTCCACTGCTCTTTGCAATCTACATGCTCCCTCTTGGCGATATTATTCGCAGCTTTGGCATTAGCTTTCACTGCTATGCGGACGACACCCAAATCTACATTCCCATTGGATCAAAAGACTCCCCCCGGCTCCAACAGATCCAAAAGGTTGAATCCTGCCTCGCTGCAATCAAAAGATGGATGTCCCAAAATTACTTGCAGCTTAACACGGGGAAAACTGAGATGATTATCTTCGGCCCGAAGCATAAACAATCACAACTTGATGACGTCACACTCTGCCTTGAGGGATCCACTATTGCCCAAAGCTCCTGCGTCAAGAATCTTGGTGTTCTGCTTGATCCTACGATTTCTTTCGATCAGCATGTCAAAAGTATCACCAGAACCGCTTTCTTTCATCTGAGAAACATTGCCAAGATCAGACCAATGCTGTCCGCTGCGGACGCAGAGACACTCATCCATGCATTTATATCATCCAGACTGGATTACTGTAATGCACTGTTCTCTGGCCTACCGAGCTCTACTCCAAAAAGCCTCCAGCTCGTACAGAACGCTGCTGCTGGACTTTTAACAAGAACGAGGAAGTTTGACCACATTACTCCTATTCTCACTTCCCTCCACTGGCTCCCAATAAATGCCAGATCAGATTTTAAGGTGGCTACTTCTTACCTACAAGAATCCTGCATGGGTCCGCACCATCGTACCTGAAGGACCTTATTGTTCCCTATTGTCCTTCTCGGCTGCTCCGGTCCTCAGGAGCTGGCCTTTCATCAATTCCAAAAGTAAATAAAAAATCAGCAGGAAACAGGGCGTTCTCTTATCGAGCACCCTATCTGTGGAACAGTCTGCCACCTGTAATCAGGGAGGCTGACTCTGCTGATATATTTAAGGCGAGACTAAAAACCCACCTATCTACCCTCGCCTTTGGCTGGTAGGAGTGCCCCTCAGCTCAAATTTACAGCTAAATCAATACCGTTAGCACTAGCCTACCCTAGCTGCCAATGGGTACTAGGTCTGAGGATACTTGTATGTTCCCTGCTTGCTGTGCTCCATCTAACTTTCATGTTTCCATTATCTAGGGTGCTGCTGTGATCGTGACTGGATACCTGGCCACCTCACCTGACGGCTACCAGCTTGCTCTCCAGCCAGAACCCCATCATAATATTACTGTCTCATTTACTATTTGTACTGTCATTTGCATTTTGTCATGCTTTGTTACCCCTGTTTTTTAAATGCCCGTATGACACCCATTGCACTCTGAACCATCCCTGGAAGGAGGGATCCCCCACTCTGAGGTTCCGCCTCGAGATTTCTTCCTTGTTAATTAAGGGAGTCGTTTCTTGCCCTTAGGGGGGCTTGGGCTAGGGGGGTGTCATAAATCACGTTTGGCCCATAACAATCTGGCCTGTAAAGCCCTTTGAGACTGTCTTGTGATTCAGGGCTATACAAATAAAATTGAATTGAATTGAATTGAAACTCCACGACCTACCACCAGGGGATTGGATCATGGTAAAGGACTATCGCCTGGCACTCACCAAGGTGGTTGGGACCATTCCAAGTCCTGCTGGTCACCTCATCAGCGGTCAAGGTAGCTGAAAGGGCTACCTGGATCCACGGCAGCCACTGTAAACGGGCACCACTGTTGACGACCGACCCGACACCACAAGGTCACGACGGATCTAGGCCTGACAACGGGGCAGGATGGACCACCAGTTGCCACCGACGCATCACTCGAGGGAGGAGCACCTCCGCGCCGGAGGACGTCTCTCCAGCGGCCAACTCTTCAGGGGGCCTTGCCATCCTTCCTCCCTACATTGGCATTATCCTCCTCTTCAGCGTCACCGTGAGGTCCCAGCCTTTACAATAGGCTCCTCTCCCACAGAGCGGAGCCTATGACTGTTTGGCCACTATATTCACAGCAGGAGATTCCTGAGGCTGACACAGGAGAGACGTTAACCCCCACTCATGTTTTCACCAACCATCTTCCTACATTTACATCAAGGAGATTTACTCTGTTGATAAGCTAAGTTCCCCTGAGCCAAGACAGAGACTATTGTGTTGTTAAGCCTCAAGTGACGCCTACCTTGGTTTCGTATGTTAATGGCTGGTCACGATAGGGGATACAGATTCTCTCACATTTCTAGTTTATTTCAATATATACCGATTAAGATTCCTCATGTGTTGTGTTAATAACTTTACTTACGTCTTATTCTAGTTCTTTAAGTTGTTTACTTATCAGTATAGGTATTTTGTAGTTCATTCATCCTTGCTATTTCTATTTTCAATATATTATATATATGTTATCAGAGTTTGTATTGTGGGGTCAGTCTATTCATCGTTTCCTGTATTCATTGTAATATATGTTGGGTTCAATATTCTTATGTCTTATTTACTATCATTTATGTCTTATTCTAGTTTAACTTGTTTACTTATCAGCATATATATTTATAATTCATTCATCATTGCTATTTGTATTTCAATATATTATATATGTGGGATTAGAATTTGTATTGTATTATCTATTCATCATTTCCTGTATTCATTTTAGTATACATCATTTCTGTTTTCATTTTAGAATATGCTTGTTGAATCTTTCCTTACAATAATACTTTAGTTGTGTTGATTTATTTTGTTGTGTTGTATTTGAAGCTGTGAAGCTGGAGTTGTTACCGTCTTCGTGTTGTTATATATACAATTGGCTTAACGTATACATACACAGTACATTAAAAAGACGAGACCTGTATTCGACCAGAGACAAATTATCTGTGGAGGTCGATTGGGTAGGGTTGTGGGGAATGACAAGAGAGAAATAAAGAGTTAGAGAGAGATAAGGGCAACGTAGAAAAAGGGCAAAACACGTACGTATATTTATCATATTGATAAGTGGTGGAGGAGTGGAGATATCTGGGGATGAGTGTGAAAGCAGTGTAATTGTAAAGAGTGTTAGCGTATACTGTGTGTGGATGCTTAGGGCTTTAAATCTGGCCTACGCCTTGATTTATTGCTTCCAGCTGCAGTCTGAGTTACGATTCGGTTTAGTGCTCAAGGTGTGAATGTAAATGCGGGGTTCTGATTCGGGTGGTTGTTGGGGGTTTTTGATCTTACTAAGATGTGTTTTATTGATTAGGTTTAGGTTCATAATATTAGAATTTGGCTGAACGAGTGAGCATTGGTCTAGAGTATGACAATTTGTTTTATCGATTAGGTTTAGGCACGCAGTATTATAATTTAGCTGAATGGGTAAGCCTTGGTTTTAATTTTAATACAATTTGGTTTATTGAATAGGTTTGGGTTCGCGATATTATAATTTAGCTGAACGGATAAGCATTGGTTTAGATGTTATAACAATTTGGTTTATTGATTAAGTTTAGGTTTAGGATATTATAATTTGGCTTAACGGGTAAGCATTAGTTTTGATTTCTTTTAGTGTCCGTGGCTAAGCTGGCTTAGTTTTATATTGTACTTATAGATTTGTTCCTGGTTAGATCCAGATTTATATGATACATTTTTGATTTGTACCAGGTTTTAGGAATTAAGTTTTGGCTCTGGATGAGGTTTGGGTGGTAGTGAGCAAAGTTTGAATTCATAGAAACATACACATACACACATACACAGATACACATATACACATATACAGACATACAGACATACAGACATATACAGACATATACAGACATATACATACACAGAGTACATACATCTACACAGAGTACACACACACACACACACACACACACACGCACACCTCTATGTGGGAGAAGACATGGAGGGAAAGAGAACTGCTAAATTGGTTACAAGATGGCCGAAGGGGGGACGTTCGACTTAACAGTGTGTGCGGAGATGGAGACGCTGATAAAGAACCACAAACCCATAAGGACAGGGAAGAAAGCAGTGGAGAAAGGAGAGAGAGAGAGGCTAGTGCTAGGAATGTTTGAAAAAGAAGGAATAGAATGGAGACAGCGTGGGGGTGAAGCTGGAGGATGTGAAAGGGAACTCACGGAGAGGGGGAAGTAAGGATAGCGGGCAAGGGAGAGGGCCACCCTTGGATTGTTATAGACAATGGAAGGGGGCACTTGAGTGGGAACGAGAGAGTTATAGGTTGGCAGAGAAAAAAAAGCGACCAGGAAGGTGGCACGGAAGGTGTGGGTCAGGGGAGTGAGCACACGATAGGGAAGGAAGAGATAAACAGTTTGAAGGGATTAGTTTT
>PIJE02003632.1:0-15119 GCA_002895965.2 Coryphaenoides rupestris | reverse complement strand
TTCGGGAGGGCATTCAGCTGACCGACCTCCATTTCTTATGACTGTAATAGGTTGTATTAAATGTTTTGCAATTTCGCCACCTCGACTTCTCCTTCTCCACGAATTCAATGTTAGTTTCCACAACATCATCCGAAGCAGCTTGCAGCACATTTATTTCACATGCGTGTCGTTCGTTCAGGAGCAGGCGTTGGGTTAGGGCAGCAGGGGCTATGGGACGCTGCAGACATTGAGAGGTTTTGAACCGACAACCTTTTGACTGAGTGTCCCAAGCCCCAACATCCCCTAACCACAAGACTATCCCCCTTCCCTTTCCATATTGTACGGCTCCTCTATCCCGGAGTAGTGCAGTCCTGGCTTCAAGGTGGTGGCGGCAGAGTGCTATAGGAAGCTGTCGTGGCAATTCTCCGATAATAATTGCGTCCAAGGCGAATAAGTCTAAAACAGACAAAATACTTGTAGGAATTAAGAGTGTTTAATGCATGCATGCATCAGACTCCTCTCTACCAGAATGAGCAACGGACCAACCTTCACATGACAGTTTTAAAAACTATTTTCACAACAGGAGATTCCTGTGCTGACAAAGGAGAATCAATTAGCCCCCACTCATGTCTTCTTCCAGACATCCTAATCACATCAGTTTCCTGAATAACAGACAGGGCTCCCTCACAGGCAACACAGGGCACACCAGGGGTTTCTCGGACAGACATCCTGATCTGATCACATCAGAGGTTCCTGTATTGACATTACCAGATTCTTTGTGACTGACATCAAAAGGTCTTCCTGTATCCTGTATTGGCGTCAACGGGTCAATCAACCTCCCATCCCAGTACCTCCTGCCAGTGACTGTTCACAGCAGGGGTCACCTCAATGATATGCAGATGAAGACATGTTGCTTGTAACTGCCCAATATGGTATTTTTCCACCACACTCCCCCATTTGATGATTGTATAATAACACAATCAACCGTTATACCTCATATAGTGCAACTCAGGAGTCGGTTCCTCTGACCACATAGTGATTCTCATCAGAGACTGAGTCCTTCGTTACTGGGTACGACTTGATAAACTTCTCCTTTCTTGTTCTAATGGCCCAATTACAAGAAAAGAGTAAAGATCACGCTGTACTCACCCCATAAAAAAAACCCTTTTTGGGAAAAATTAATTGTTTTTGGGGTAGAAATATAATGTCAATGACATCATAGATGGAAGTGTCTTGTATAACGAAGTGCAGTTACAAACTGTGTCTTAATACATGGTTAATGGGTACATAATGAGCATGGAAACATTCAAGTATATCAGTATAGCAGCAATCTTTTGAACAGAAACTCTGAGATTCAGTTGTGGATTGAGGTAGCTTATAATTATAACGCTAAAATCAGCAACATTTTTAAGATCTTGTTAGTTCCGAAATGTTCCTTGGCTGCACTCAGGAGGGCATCAGAGCTGTTGTTGATGCTGTGGCAGACGGCCACTGGGGGGCCGACTAAGGAGTATGGACAATGGTCGGGGGAACTGCAGTTCCCCAGTCGGCCCCCAGAGGGAGCCAGGGAGGCCAGGAAGTGTAGAGAGGCAATCAGCCTCGTGGGAAGTAGCTGCGCCTCGTTGAGGAAACTCGGCGGCAGCCAATCAAAGGCCTGGCTGCGGCCAATAAATAGGAGAGGACCGAGGTCGAAGAGAGAGTCGAAGGAGGAGTCAAGAAGAGAGTGGAGGAGAGGAGAGAGAGAGAGGAGGAAGAAGAGGAGGAAGAAGAGGAGGAAGAGGAGGAAGAGGAGGAAGAGGAGGAAGAAGAGGAAGAAGAGTGGAGACCAAGACGCTGTGTGTGAGTTCTGTGAGAAGGAAACCAAGTGGCTGTGTGCCTTGATCGTTTGCCTGTCCGAGAACCCGTCTTGTGTATGACCCTTGCCTGCCTGACTACCCTCCCGCCTGCCTTGCCCTGGACCGTATGCGACTACTTCCCGGTGTGATACCCCCTGCTTATGGACTACGACTACTCGCTTGGATTACGGACTCGGTACAGATAGTGATTATATTTCCCTTCCCCTGTGTGGTAAATAAAGACTCTTACTGCATTGAATGCTGGTGTGGGACAATTGGATTATTACTTCAGTCGTGGTCACACTCCACCCCAATAGGGAGTGTGCCACAATGCCCTTAAGGGTATATTCCAATTGGAACAGGGAGTCCATTCCATTGTCCCAGCTGTCCGTCAGGATAGGCTGGGACCTCACGGTGACGCTGAAGAGGAGGATGATGCCGCTAGAGGGTCGTCCTCCGGCCTGGAGGTGCTCCTTCCTGGAGTGACGCGTCGGTGGCAACTGGTGGGCCATCCTGCCCCGTTGTCAGGGCTAGGTTCGTCGTGACCTTATGGTGTCGGGTTGGTCGTCAACGGTGGTGCCCGTTTACAGTGGCTGCCGTGGATCCAGGTAGCCCTTTCAGCTCCCTTGACCGCTGATGAGGTGACCAGCAGGACTTGGAATGGTCCCAACCACCTTGGTGAGTGCCAGGCCCGCCTCCGATAGTTCTTCATCACGATCCAATCCCCTGGTGGTAGGTCGTGGAGTTGCCCTTCCTTGGATGGTGGTAAGGCCTCTTTAACCTGTGAGCGGATGGTTTGCAGACTCCGAGAAAGATTAATACAGCACAATAATGATTGTACAATACAATCATGCTGTGATGGAGTTGTTCTGCGCTCATATTGCTGTCGTGTGATGCACCTGTCCCCATTGGCATGGGTCGCCCCATCAGGGCCTCATAGGGGGACAGTCCTACCTTCGCTCTGGAACGCCCCCTCATGGCCAGTAGGACCAGTGGCAGGACCTTCACCCATGACATACCTGTTGGCCAGTTTGTTCTTTAGCGTACAATTCTCCCTTTCTACTGCCATCCCCGCTTTGGGGATGGTATGCACAGTGGGTGCGCAGGTCAATTCCCACATACTGAGACAGCTGCTGAATGGCTTGGTTCACGAAATGTGAACCGTTGGACAATTGGACAATTGGACAATTTCTTTCTCATTGGACAATTTCTTTGGTATTCCCCATCTCGGAATGATCTCTGTGATTAAGGCCTTAGCAACGGCTGCAGAGTCAGCCGCCTTGGTGGGAAATACTTCAACCCATTTGGAAAACATGTCTACTATTACTAAACAATATTTCTTTCCCTCACATGGTGTCAACTCCACAAAATCCATCATCGGGTGATCAAACGGTAACAATGGTGGTGGGTGATGGGTTGGCCCGACTTTCTCCCCCCTCCCTATATTGTTTGTGACGTACACAAGGCATTTGGCACAAACATTTTGTGCATAATTTGAGAATCCTTGTGTGTACCAATGCCGATTGATGCTATCTACCATTCCCCCCTTTGACACATGATCTTCCCCATGTGTCATGATAGCGTAGATAGGAAACAAACATTTAGGTAAGCACGGCCGCCCATTCGGGCCATACCACAATCCATTGCGATACTCTGCACCAGCTGATTTCCACAACCGGCACTCTGCAGCCACGGCCTTGGTCTGAGCTTTCGCCAATTCCTCAACCGTGACCGCGGGTGTCAGTTGTGCCATCTGTATGGTGGAGGCGAGTGGGCTTTGGCAGTCACTTCAGCACCCTCATCTGCCTTCGCGTTCCCTCTAGACACCAGGTCCTTGGCCCCTGTGTGCTTCACATCGACAAACAGAGATGGCAGTGGATATGAGTATTGCATCAAGTAGGTTAGCAACCAATTGTGAATGATTAATCTGTTTCCCTGTGGATGTGAGGAATCCTCGCATCTTCCACAAGGTGCCGAAATCATGAACAACGTCAAAAGCATATCTACTGTCTGTATAAATGGTAACTCGCTTACCCTCCGATAGTATGCATGCTCTGGTCAGGGCAAACAGTTCAGCCGCTTGTGCTGACAGGTGAGGTGGTAACCTATCTGATCCCACCACGCAGTCCTGCGTGGCAATGGCATAGCCCACTTCATTAATACCCTGTGTGGGTCTCCTCCGGCTAGAACCATCGACATACATACGTCGGTCCCCCGTTGGCAGTGGTGTAGCTGTCAGCTCCACACGTGGTGTGCACTGTTCATTGATGGTGGCCACACAGTCGTGTGGCTCCCCATCTTCGGGGGTAGGCAGCAGGGTGCCAGGTTCAACACTGTACACCTCTGCAACACAACGTTAGACATAGACAGCAACACGTGATGATATGAAACAGGATCGTGATGCTGTTAGGTGTGATGTTTTCTGAGTTAGCCCACTAGCCCCTACTGGCGACAACCGCCATTGCCGCCGCTGCCACTGCCTTCAAACAGTGTGGTAAACCAGCTGCCACCGGGTCTAGCTTGGATGAAAAATAGGCAACAGGACGCAACCTGCCCCCATGCCTCTGTAGTAGTACTGACGTCATATACCCATCTCGTTCCCCCACTGTCTGCGTGAAGGGTTGTATGGTCTGGTAGACCTGAAGTGATCAGGGTCATAAGGTTTTGTTTAAGTCGCCATGTGTGACGTCTTGGAGTGGCTGTACTACATTTGCATAATCGGGTATCCACTGTCTGCAGTAGCTCGCACTTTCCAAGAATCCTATCATTTGTTTCTTTGTAATAGGTTTTGCTTGGATTTATTCTATCCTGTCCTCGCTAAGGGACCTGCCACCTGGTGTGAGAATGTGACCCAGGAATTTGACCTTTTGTGTAACAAATTGTAATTTAGCTAAACTGGCCTTGTGACCCTGGCTGGCTAAATACCTTAACAGCACAACGGTGTCCTGCTCACATACTTTAGGGTCTGGAGAACACACCAGGAGGTCATCTATATACTGAATTAGTGTGCTCCCCCCCCGGGAGGATTAGATGAGCCAAATTGTAATGCAGCGCTGCGGAAAATATGGTTAGTGATTCACAATAACCCTGTGGCACTCTAGTCCACATTATATAATTTCCCATAAATAAAAACAAAAACAAAAAAACAATATTGGCTTGCTGGATCCACCAGTATGCTAAAGAACGCGTTTGCTAAGTCGACTGTAAACCATTTGCAATTCTCAGGTACCTGTGTTAATAGGGTGTGCGGATCTGGTACAATGGGGGTTTTTGGATGCATTGCATCATTTACCTTTTTCAAATTTTGGACAAACCGCCATGAGGTTGATTGTCCTGAAACGGGTGCCTTTTTCACAGGGAACATTGGGGTACTACATGGTGAATTTAGGACACGGAACTATCACACCGGCATCCAACATTGAGTTGAACACAGGTATGATACCATCAATTGCCTCTTGGCGTAACCTGCAGTGGGGTTGCCTGGGCCTGTAAGCAGATTTGGGAGTCACCACTAGGGGCTCCACATCTGTTATGCGGCCCACGTCGTATTTATTCCTAGTCCACAGGTTGGACGGGACCCCAGCCAATCGTGGTCCTCCATCGTCATCTGTGGGAGTATGGCGCCGTACGTGATGGCTGCCGTGTTGCGAGCTCTCGTAAGCCGACGAGGTTTTTTGTTATTTATTCTTTTAATTGCAACTATCTTTGCACAAGAAGTTAGCAGCAAGTTCACTTACGACAGTTGTACACTTCTGGAGATTAGAACGACAGTCGCTCGCCGCCTACCGGAGTTTTTCAAGTCTTTCGACTCGGACGTCCCGCCCGGAGTCGTGGCTGGACTATCTCCGTCCATTTTAGGCGCGATCAGACGCAGGCGTCGCCGACGGAGAGGGAAGCGAGCCGGCGTGCTGGTCAGGCTGGCGACGTCGTGCCAATCGACCTCCACTACCCACCATTCTGCTGGCTAATGTACAGTCGTCTGGAACAATAAGTTATGCGAGCTACAGGCTCGTATCCAATTCCACCGGGAAACAAAGGACAACTGCATCATCTGCCTGACGGAGACATGGATGTCGGAGGGGGTTGCCGACTCAGCCATCGAGCCGACAGGATTTTCCCGTCCACGCGCGGACAAGAACAAAGACTCTCTCCGGTAAAGATCGTGGAGGGGGGGTCTGTCTCATGATAAACAGATCTTGGTGCAACCAGAGTCATGTGCAGACCCTCAAGTCTTTCTGTTCCCCGGACCTGGAGTACCTGATGCTTATGTGCCGACCATTCTGGCTACCGCGGGAGTTTACAGCAGTAACCGTGACTGCTGTGTACATTCCCCCTCAAGCCAACACGGACATAGCGCTGAAGGAGCTTTATGGGGCTATCAGCGAACAGGAGTCGGCTCACCCGGAGGCTGCTTTCCATTATGGCGGGGACTTCAATAAGGCGAACCTGAAGAAAGTTCTCCCGAAGTCTACCAAACACAATGCACAAGCAAACACACGGGCGAGCGGATCCTCCGACCACTGCTAACACCCCCTTCCGGGACGGCTACAAGGTCCCTCCTCCGCCCACCGTTCGGAAATCAAGATCACCCCGCCGATCCAACTACTCCCCCGCCTACAGGCAGAAGACTGAAGCAGCAAACCAATCGCTGTGAAGGAGGTCGCAAAGTGCTGGTCCGGACCACATCAGAGTCTAATGTTCTGCAGGATTGCTTTTGGTGACGCGGATTGGGATATGTTCAGGGTGTTGCGGTCGGACAATAAACATCAGCGAGTACGTGAGTCCTCAAGTCACCGGGTTCATGCAAGGAAATGCAATAAGATGACCGTTAACGCCGCCTTTTGACTCCCGGGAATATGGTGGAATACTACGAGAGCCCGCTACGACCTCCCGCCAGACCATCGGCTCTGCCAAGCGGGAGTATAAGAACAGGGTGGAGGACAAATTCAAGAGCCACGACGTGAGGGGTGTGTGGAAGGGGCTGCAGACAATCACGGACTTCAGAGGGAGAACCAGCGGTGTAGAGAACTCCTCTACCTCCCCTCCCTGGCGAGCTAAACACCTTCTTCGCCCGGTTCGACGTGAACGGCAGCCCGCCGAAGTCAGCGCTGCCTGAGGAGGCCAGCCTGCTGAACATCTCAGAGGCTGACGTGCGCAGAGCCTTCAAGCGGGTGGACATCCGGAAGGCGGCGGGCCCAGACCACATCCCGGGGCGCGTCCTCAGAGCATGCGCAGGACCAGTTGGCAGGAGTCTTCGCAGACATCTTCAACCTGTCCCTGTCCCAGGCTGTTGTTCCCGAGGTCTTCAAGATGTCCATCATCGTGCCTGTCCCTAAACACCCCAAGGTAACCTGCCTGAATGACTGGAGACCTGTAGCCCTCACCTCGATTGCCAGTAAATGCTTCGAGAGGCTGGTCAAGGACTTCATTTGTTCCATGTTGCCTGCCACGCTGGACCCATGGCAATTTGCTTACCGTCAAAACAGGATCCACCGACGACGCCATTGCCATGGCACTTCACACCGCCCTCTCTCACCTGGAGGGGAAGAACTGTTGTGTGAGAATGCTGTTTGTGGACTTCAACTCAGCGTTCAACACGATAGTTCCTGCCAAGCTCGACACCAAGCTCAGGAGTCTAGCCTGCACCCGACCATGTGCAGCTGGATACTGGACTTCCTGTCGGGCCGCCGCCAGGTGGTGAGGATGGGCAGCACCACCTCAGAGCCGCTGACCCTCAACACTGGAGGCCCCTCAGGGATGCGTGTTGAGCCCTCTCCTCTACTCCCTGTACACCCACGACTGCCATGGCTATGCACAGCTCCAACGTCTTCATCAAGTTTGCTGACGACACGACAGTGTTGGGTCTGATCGCCGACGACGACGAGACAGCCTAACAGGGAGGAGGTTGGGATCACTGGCACAGTGGTGCCAAGAAAACAACCTCGCCCTCAACGTCAAGAAGACCAAGGAGCTGATCGTGGACTACAGGAAGCGGAGAGGAGAGCACGCCCCCATCTCCATCGACGGTGCTGCAGTAGAGAGGGTCAGCAGCTTCAAGTTCCTCGGCGTGCACATCTCCGAGGACCTCACATGGACCACGCACACCACACACGTGGGTGAAAAAGGCCCAACAACGCCTGTATTTCCTCAGGCGACTGAGGAAATTCAACATGTGCCCCCGCATCCTCAGAACATTCTACTCCTGTACCATCGAGAGTGTTCTTACAGGATGCATCACCGTCTGGTACGGGAACTGCACCGCACTGGAGCGTAAAACACTACAGAGGGTGGTGCGGACGGCCCAGTACATCGTTGGAGGTGAGCTTCCCTCCCTCCTGGATATATACACCAGGCGGTGCATGGCCAAGGCCAAACGGATTATTAAAGAACAATAACCACCCCAGCCACGAACTGTACACACTTCTACCCGTCAGGCAGGCGTTACCGCAGTATCAAGTGCCACACGAGCAGACTCAGAGACAGCTTCCACAGTCAGGCCATCAGGCTGCTGAACAAGTTTGGCATCAATGTCTAAATGCTAGTGCTAAGTGTTACTGCTAGTGCTAGTCCTGGTGATAAGTTGTTACTGCTGGAGCTAGTGCTGGTAGCAGTGCTAAGTGTTGGTGCTAGTGCTGGTGTTACTGCTAGTGCTGGTCCTGGTGCTAGTGTTACTGCTAGTGCTGGTGCTAGTACTGGTGTTAGTGCTAGTCCTGGTGCTAGTACTGGTGTTAGTGCTGGTCCTGGTGCTAGTACTGGTGTTAGTGCTAGTCCTGGTGCCAACTGCTGGTGCTCGTGTTGTGTCGACTGTCTGGGAAGGTATTCTGTAACATTCTGTGAATGTCAGCATATAACAATGTATATTTTAGTACATTGATTTCTATGTGTATTGCTCACCTTTTGCACAAAAAGTTTTTCACTCACTGCTTATACTCACATGTAAATTGTGAAGTGACAATAAAATACTTGAAACTTGAAACTCCTCCCTGCTGTCGCCTATTGGGTGTATTGTCCCTCTGGGCCATCTGCTATTCAATCACACCCTGACACCCATGACCCCAGTTTGGACCATGTCATGTCGGGGGTTTTTGCCAGGGACCCATGTGGTTCTGCACCAACAACCCCATAAAACCTTTCACCTTCCTCACGGTAGGACACTTTCAACATGCTAAATTTCTTTCCAAAGCAGACTTCCCCCTTTAACGTTGGTGTTGTATTCGCCCCATTAACACACAATTCTTAAATTCTGGTAACCGCCCCTCATAAGATATTCTGGCAGTACAATGCAAATCATTTGTGAGCATATATTGTACCTCTGGCTGACCCTGCATGCAGTGGTGTGCATCTGTTATCAGTATGTCAGCTGCGTCCTCTGATCTCTCTGTCAACAAGTCCCACGTGTAAGAATACTCGCACCCGAGCATACTTGGATCGTCGGGCTTGCATCGGAGGTGATCGTGAGGCCTGTCGGTGCAAATAATACTCAGTCCTAAGCAACACATTAGATCTCATCCCTATTTTCCCTTTTGTTTGTGGTGTGTGTGTGGTGTGTGTGTCTCAGTGCTCATACAACCTTCTTGGACCGGACCAGCTCCCCCACACTGTCAATGCAAATGCATCCATCCACCTCCGCCCCTCGGGTATTCAGCTCCACAGCAGCTCTCGGGGTTCCCAAGTCCTCGATCTCCACTGAGTGTCCCGCGCCCCTGCGCCTTCTCTCGCCATCTTGACTTATCGCGTTTTTCATTCTGGTATTGGCGGGTAGGCGCGGGGTTTGTCAGCACCACCGGTTGGGCGAATTGAAGCTTTGTAGCTCCCGCTTCTCTCCTCTGTCCGTTCTTGTTCATCTGTTTCTCTCTAAGATCTCCTGCGTGGCTGGCGTGACTCACTATCACAGCAAGGCTGGCGGTACGCCTGCCAATACAATGTCTCTTTACAACCACCGATAAACTTTCATCCAACGCGTCCTCGTATTTGTCCATCCGGACCCTCGATCGATCTGCGGCTGCTGGCGCTTTGGTTGGTGTGTAAGCCAGCTGGACTGATCGCCGGGTCTGCGTTTGGTTGCGGATGGTCATCCCCTGTGTGGGTTTGACCTCCTCCATGTCGGGGGACAGGCTGGGTGCTGCGGCTGCGGTTGCTGCTGTTGCTGCTGCTGGTGGCGGCAGAGGCGGCGGCGGACAGCGGAGCATTCGCAGGCGTGGGGCAGTCCAAGTCTAGATCTGTAGTTCGGGTGACAGACAGATTAAAGTTCCCTACACTCTCTGCACTCGCTTGTCCCTTATCAGAATTGTTTTTCCTCAACTCACCCTCTCTTCCCACAAATGAAATGCATACCAACACTTTTTCACACTTTCTTTTTCTTTTCCGATTCTCGTAATACATCCTCTAATACGTTCAATTTCTCCAAACATAAACTCCCCATTTCTGGAAAACCCTTTTTCCGCCAATATTGTAACCCTTCTAGTGCCATTTCACCATGTTTCTCCAACATTACCTTTGCAGCCCCGGTTATTACCGAATTCTTATTTCCCATTTTAGATCCGGGCACCCTACTAATTATTATTCTTATCATTAATAATTGTACTATTATTCTTATTATTCTTATTATACCCCTCCTATTATAATTATTTTCCTCTTTGAGCGCTTTTATATTTGCTATCTATTAGGTTATCTTCTGTAGTTATCAAGGCCTTCCAGTACTTCAATCCCAGTACGGCTTAATTTCTTGTTCCATTCCCATTGGATCCGCCCGTATTGATCTCACTCGCCGTGTTCTTTTTTCCTTCAGGATTATGATTATTGAGATATCCTCAGTCCATCTCCGCAGGGACCCTCGTCTCACTCCAGTATACTGATTGCAGTCACTTGCAGGAGGTAGGGCTCCGGGACCCAGTCACCGGCCGTGCACGGTTCACCTGGAAGACTGGACTGAAAAAAAGATTCTCAAGTTAAAAATCCCGGACGAGCCCCCAAATTGTCGTGGCAATTCTCCGATAATAATTGCGTCCAAGGCGAATGAGTCTAAAACAGACTAAATACTTGTAGGAATTAAGAGTGTTTAATGCATGCACTCCATGCATGCATTTGGGGGTCTCCCCCCCAAAGAATCGCCACCTTATCGTGGTGGGGGGGTTTGGGTGCCCCCGTGACCCTGGGAGCTGTGTTGTCCGGAGCACGAGCCCCTGGTAGGGTCTCCCAAGGCAAAGTGGTCCCAGGGGAGGGGCCAGACTAAGAGCGATTCAAAGACCCCATGAAAAGACAACGTGGAGTCACCTCCCTGTGGGCTCACCACCTGCAGGGAGAGTCATTGGGGTCGGGTGCATTGTATACCGGGCGGTAGGCAAAAGCGGGGTCCTGGGCGTGCGGATCCCCGTCATCGCCGACTGGTTCTAGGGACGTGGAACGTCACCTCACTGGCGGGGAAGGAGCCTGAGCTGGTGCGGGAGGTGGAGCGGTACCAACTAGATATGGTTGGGCTCACCTCCACGCACAGCACCGGGTCTGGAACCAAACTCCTGGAGAGGGGCTGGACCCTCTACTTCTCCGGAGTTGCCCAGGGTGTGAGGCGCCAGGCGGGTGTGGGGATACTCGCAAGTCCCCAGCTGAGCGCCGCTGTGTTGGAGTTCTCTCCGGTGGACGAGAGGGTCGCCTCCATGCGACTGCAAGTCGCTGGGGGGAAGGCTCTGACTGTTGTGTGTGCCTACGCACCAAACAGCAGTTCAGAGTATCCGGCCTTCTTGGAGTCCTTGGGTGGCATCCTGGAAAGGGTTCCATCCGGGGACTCCATAGTTCTACTGGGGGACTTCAACGCACACGTGGGCAATGATGGAGAAACCTGGAGGGGAGTGATTGGGATGAACGGCCTGCCCGATCTGAACCAGAGTGGTGTTTTGTTATTGGACTTCTGTGCTAGTCATGGACTGGCCATAACAAACACCATGTTCGAACATAGGGTGGTCCACAAGTGTACCTGGTACCGGACCACCTTAGGCCAAAGGTCGCTGATCGACTTTGTAATCGTATCAGCAGATCTGCGGCCGCATGTTTTGGACACTCGGGTGAAGAGAGGAGCAGAGCTGTCAACTGATCACCACCTGGTGGTGAGTTGGATCAGATGGCGCGGGAGGCTGCCAGACAGACCTGGTAAACCCAAACGTGTAGTGAGGGTGAACTGGGAACGTCTGGTGGAAGCCCCTGTCCGTAGGGTCTTTAACTCCCACCTCCGGAAGAACTTCTCGTGCATCCCGGGGGAGGTTGGGGACATGGAACCTGAGTGGGCCATGTTCAGAGCCTCCATTGTAGAGGCTGCAGCTCGGAGCTGTGGTCAAAAGGCTGTCGGTGCCTGTCGTGGCGGCAACCCAAGAACCCGTTGGTGGACACCAGCGGTGAAGGAAGCCGTCAGGCTGAAGAAGGAGGCCTTTCGGGCCTGGTTGGCCCAGGGGTCTCCTGAAACAGCAGACAGGTACCGGGAGGCCAAAGGACCGCAGCTTCAGCGGTTGCTGAAGCAAAAACCCGGGTGTGGGAGGAGTTCGGGGAGGCCATGGAGCAGGACTTTCGGTTGGCCTCAAGGAAGTTCTGGCAAACTGTCCGGCGACTCAGGAAGGGAAAGCAGGGCTTGGCTCAGGCTGTGCTCAGTCGAACTGCTGACCCAGACTGAGGATATTGTCGGGCGGTGGAAAGAACACTTTGAGGAGCTCCTGAACCCGACCAGTACGTCCTCTGTGGAAGAGGCAGAGTCTGAAGACTCGGGGGAAGTCTCACCCATATCCTTGGTAGAGGTCACTGAAGTAGTCAAAAAGCTCTTCAGTGGCAAGGCGCCAGGTGTGGATGAGATTCGCCCTGAGATGCTGAAGGCTCTGGACATTGTCGGGCTGTCGTGGCTGACACGCCTAGTCAATGTAGCGTGGAGGTCGGGGACAGTACCTGTGGAATGGCAGACCGGGGTGGTGGTCCCCATTTTCAAAAGGGGACCGGAGGGTGTGCTCCAACTATCGGGGTATCACACTGCTCAGCCTCCCCGGGAAAGTTTATTCCAGGGTGCTGGAAAGGAGGCTCCGGCCGATTGTCGAACCTCAGCTTCAGGAGGAACAATGCGGATTCCGTCCCGGCCGTGGAACAGTGGACCAGCTCTTTACCCTCGCAGGGTTGTTGGGGGGGGCATGGGAGTTTGCCCATCCAGTCTACATGTGCTTTGTGGACTTGGAGAAGGCTTATGACCGTATGTTGGGATTGATAGGCTGGTACAGACGGTTCGTGCCCCAGTTTGCAACTATTGTAACTCCACTCACAGCACTAACCTGCAAGGATCAGAGGAATCCGGTAACCTGGTCAGACGACTGTGAAACAGCCTTCCGCACCTTGAAAGCTCACCTGTGTTCGTCCCCGGTCCTCAAGAGTCCAGACTTCAACCGAAGATTTCTGGTGCAAGTGGATGCATCTGCAGTCGGCCTTGGAGCAGTCTTGGCCCAAGGAGACCCGGGTGAGGAACACCCAATCCTCTATTGGGTGTTCACGGGGCTGCAAGCTGCAGCCCCATGAGACCAGGTCACTGACGGCACTGATTGCAGGCGCACGCATACACCTACACACACAAACATTTCACCGCTCATTCCCCGGCCTCTTCTGGTCTCGCAATATAGCCGTTAAACTCCGCTATTATCTCTCTTCCCGTTCTGTTTCAGTAGCGCAACCAAGAGTGCACACTTGGGGGTTCTATTGCATTTCATGCATACATTTACACTGAAACACTGTATTCACTCACCACATGTTGAAGGGGCTGCACATACGCCAGCCGTCTCCCATCCATGACGTTGGTTGATGAAACAGGGGCGTATCTTTTCCCTCCGTTAAATAGTATGGTGTTGCATGCTGATGAGTCACGTGAACTGTATGATTATGTGGTTTTTGTTTTTCATATTAATTTGTGCTGGAAATGACTGGTTTTCATTGAAGGGAAATATTTGTTAAAAATGTAGGTTATTTTGGGTTAATATATATTTGGGGTTTAGGCAGCTATAAATGTTGTCTTTAGTTAGAAAATGTATTGATTGTTTGTTTATGTAATTTATACGCCCAGTGGGAGGGGCTACTGGAATAAAAGGGGCCATTTTGTCCTGATTTGAAAAAAGGCAGTCTTGTCTTGGGTTACAGAGAAGGTAACATCTGTGAAGGAGATTGCTGAGTGAACTGCATAGTCCCGTTTTGACAGATTTTTTTTACTCTTGCATATGAGTATTTTGTTTTCTGTTTTTCCATGTTTATTTTTTACTTTTTTGGAAATATTTGCATCGTGGGAGGCCGGCTAAATAAATTACACCATCTCAGTATCTTCCGACTATGCCTGTGTTTTTCTAGTTTTTAGGAGTCTGAAAGAGAACCCCGTCACAAAGGTTAACAGGTTTATTTTGATTCAGCGATCGGTAGTTGTTGATTGAGCATTTGGCTCTGAAAGTTTCACTATTTAGCTTTTCAAGTTGTCTACTTTTTGGTAATGTCATTATTTAAAAGATTATTTTAACCGAAACAACCATGTCTCGACACACTGCCCATTCCGAAGAGGAATGTTCAGTACAGACACTGCGAAGCAACTACTTCCCTGTGGGATGCTTCCTGCACAGGCTGTAATTGCAGTTCACCAGCGATGCCAGAGGTACTCAGTCAGTGTGCAGAGCGTAGCGGAGGAGAGTTGTGGGAGTCCTGGCCTTCTACCAGCCTGTACTCAGTGTTGGCCAGCTGTTCAGAGATGACCATCATAAACATCCAAGACCTGGCAGAGTAACCCCTAAGGATCGACATCTGCTTCCAAGACGAGCATGGATGATGGAGGGTGGTTCTTGGTTCTGACGTCCGTGGTCCAGTGGTGTCTCCATCCTGCAGGGTGGAGGTAAACGCCAGGGTTTGACCCGGGGACAGAATGAGCATGAGTGGGTCCGGTCGGTCTCTGGTGGATGTGATCTCACTGATTCCTGGGGCACAAAGCACAACCAGAATCAGAGGTTTCCGTTGGACAACCGCCCGCCTAAACCACCCCCGGGGGGCGTGGGGGGGAATGGGGTCTCCCCAGGAACCGGCAGTCATTTCCAGGGACTAATCTGGGGATAAGCCCTGGAACGGAGACCTTGGAGTCATGTTTGCTTGTTTGTTGCTGTGCATGGAACATGCAATACTCCGTGGGGATTGTAATGTTGCCCTGCTCTTAGTCTTACAACCCGCTGTTTTAGTCTTACAAACTGTCTCTTTATTCTCCACTTTCCCACAGAGCTATTTTAGCAGGAGATTAATCCATTTTAAATCTGCAGTTATACG
>PIJE02003631.1:0-31111 GCA_002895965.2 Coryphaenoides rupestris | reverse complement strand
TGCCTCACCAATGTCCCTTTTCTCCAAAAATAGCGTACGTGAGGGTCAGTTACCATACAGGTACACTATTTCTGAGTAGTCTGTGGACATCTGCTTGTGCAGCAAAGGAAGTTTAACAGAGTTTAAGGATATTGTTATGCATTATGAAACACATTAAAAGAGCTGAACACAAAATGGTCTGCAATGCAGAGCCTAAAAGCACTGCTAATAAAGATTATAAACATGACTGACAACCATGAGACCTCAGCTGAGGCAGAAATATTGTTAAAAATCACCTGAAGCAACCCACAGAGGAAAACTTGGATAATGAAAAATTAATTAAATCAAATTTTTGCTCTTGGAAGGTGGAAAGGTTTATCACGTCAACGAAGCTCGGGAAACATTTAATGAAGCTGTCTGTGATGATTTCAACAGTGTTCATCAGTCTGTGCATAGAGGATGAACAAGGAGAGACGAGGATCATGTGGTATGAGCCAAGAATAATTAAGTTTAAATACTTTGGGAAAGAGGTTGAAGTCTGCAAAAGGAGAACAAATTGCACAGCCGGGGATTAACCCCCAGGACAGGCTTCTGGGTTCACTCAATCATTCAAGCACATTTCAAACACATTCAAGTGACCTTAACCCAAAATGTCCAGACTCTTGAAACCTTTAACATCACATCCAAATTGTTACTTTAACCTGGCATGGTGTTGCTAAAGGGATGACAAAATCCACCTGTTCTGGGTGCAGGTACAATAGTTAGCTAGCTACCTTCAAGCAGATAGTCTCCCTCATGACGCGGAGGTCGTAGCAGGTCGGTCGTAGGTCCTACTACTTCTCTCTGCTACTCTCTTTCTGCTTTTCTTCGCAGTCAAGCTTGTCTGTTTGGTCCTCTGTATACTACCATCTATGGTTGCGTCTTCTTACACCTTTACGTCGTTTTCGTCTTACGTTGTGCACGATATGCACTGATAGATGCAACGAGGGATTGTCTGTCCTGTGCGATCTTATCTTTCCTATGAGTTATTGTCCCATCCATTGAAGCTGAAATGGGTTTAGATGTCGGGAAGGTGGCGCGGGAAGGCAGTGCACTGCAGTAAAACTAAAAGTAACAAGCCTGTTTTGAAAATGTAAGGAGTAGAATGTACAGATATTTGTGTTAAAATGTAGGGAGTAAAACTAAAAAGTTGCCAGGAATTAAAAATTCAAGTAAAGTACAGATACCTGAAAAATCTACTCCAAGTACAATAACAAAGTATTTGTACTTCGTTACTATCCCACCTCTGCATGCCAACATAGAAATTGTGTTTGATTGTCTCAGTTACCTCCTTTTCATTCTGATAGTTGTTGTTTTCTGCTGTTTGATTCATTAATTAGTGACGCTATAGGAGAAGACCCAACAAGAGGTGGACATTCGTTTTATAGGTCTTCAAGGGTTTGTTATTGTCTCCACCTGGCCACTACAGTCTGAGTAAGTCCCTGTGAATTTCATGGACTTGCGCTTGGTAGAACGTTGCTTCGATGTCTGCCCTTTTTTGAGGGCAAACACCATGGTGAGGTATGTACCATACTTGTCCATCCTTCATAGGAAGAATGGACAGTGTCTTACATTTGACCATCTTACATTTCTTAAGAAGATTTAGAGCATGTTCAGGCATAACCAGCAGATGCTGCCATTTGCCATTTTTCCCGTAACTTGTAATGAAGTGTGAATGCAATTGGAGGGAATATCAAGTTCATCCATACTGTAAATCCTGCATGAAATTAACAGCATTCTCTTAAGTACATTGAATGAACTTGAAGTGCTTTTCCAAATGTCTCTCTGCCTTTGTATAACAGCGCTGAGGTTATCATGAGTATCATGACAGCAGGCTGAATTATCCAGACTATGCATTCTGGAAAGCTCAGACTGTTATTGGTTGCTGAGGTCTGTGTTGGTCCAGAACAGTTTTCTGAAAGTCCATGTTCCCAACAGTTTTCTGAAGTGGTGTTTCAGGCACCAGGATTCGAAAAGTATATTTCCTCTTTTGTAGCTCAGCAGATTTCAAGTGAGTTGTTCAGAGCTCCATCACTTCTTGTGACGCAAGTGAATTGGGCTACGGGACCGTAAGCTATCGCAGGTGACCCCACATAGAATATCAACATCTTTATTCTAACCTTTCTTTTGATTACTCTCTATTTCTGGACAGATAGCATGTGCTGGGATATATCAACTATCAAACAACAAGATACCATACGTTTGTGGCCAAAAGAGTTTCAGTGATCAGTGATCCATGACCTATCCCGACCTTGAAGGACAACCCAGCTGAGGATGCGTCACGTGGGCTGCACATGCAATTCTTTCTGAAATCCTCGAGATGTATCTGAAAATGGAGGAAACCGCTTGGCCAGAGATCCCTAAGAAACTCGGGTGAATTCCTCCAGACGATCCAGAGGTCAAAGAATATGTTTCTGCTAACAGTTTGAGCATTAAGGAGAAATATCCGACCGTAAAATTGTTTGAGTATTACTCATTAAGGAGCAGATGGCATAGAGGTGTTGCTTGAATATTCAAATTGAGAGGAGTTCTATTAAATCAAAGAAAGGGAACTCTGTGCAGGATGGGCACTCTTCAAATCCTGAACAGACAAAATGAACCAGCTCAAGGTGCTATACGGAGCTCCAAATCTATCCATACAGAAGCTAAAAAATCAATAATTCCCTTCAAGCAAATATGTTGCACTCTTGGAGAATGGGAGGCAAGTGAAAGCAAATATCTCCATCTGTGAGTTGGATCCAATTGGTTGATGAGGTCACGTTGTGAGTGGGAGGACATATAAGCAAATTAGCAATGCGAAGAGATTTGAAGAATCCAATCATCCTGCCCAAATATTCCCAGACATCCACACTGATTTTACACCACGTTCATCAGCAGACTGGGCCCTCGGGAAAAAAAGCTCATCATCATCTACCTGAAACTGTATTAATAACGTACATTAAAATTAAAATGTAAATGTTTTCTGCAGTCAACAGTTGGAGAGAAGGAAACAGCTGACCGTGGTGTCTCCAGACCCACCACTCTCTACCCATGTGTGTATGGACTACTTTGGACCCATGGAGGTGAGGCGAGGCTGTGCCCATCTCTACCAGTGGGCTGTGCTCTGCGCTCGCCCGGTGAGTCACGGTGTGTGTTTGGAAGCGGCGAGCTCATTAGATGCATCAATGCTTCACCAAGATTCACGTGTCGCAGAGAACCAGTGAGCCTCCGCAATAGACAATGGAACACATTTTGTGGCAGTACAGAAAGAGCTAAGGACAGCCCTGAAAGGACCGGATCACCAGAAGATTCGAAATGGATGCTGAGACTTGACAGACACCGCTGTGGGAGGTTGAGGTCCATCATGAGCAATAGACTGGATACAGGACTATGAACTATGTGCTACAGTTATGGTTGAAACTTGGGGGTAAAATTAGTTAAATGTATGAAAGTAAAATATTATATATAAAGGTGAAAAAACTGTGTTCAAACATGCAATGTTAAATATTGTGCAATGTTAAATATATGTTTAAATATGGATGGGATGGTGTGTGTGTGCGTGTGTGTGCGTATGTATGTATGTATGTATGTATGTACGTATGTACATACGTATGTGTGTGTGTGTGTGTGTGTATGCGTGTGTGCATGTGTATGTATGTACTGTATGTATGTATGTATGCATGTATATTTGTGTGTGTGTGTGTGTGTGTGTGTGTGTGTGTGTGTGTATGTATGTGTGTGTCCTCCCCTCACCGTCCATGTCTAGTCTCTGCATGATAATAGCCAGCTCCACCTCACTGGGCATGTACCCCAGCGAGCGCATGGCCATGCCCAGCTCCTGCTTGGAGATGAAGCCGTTCCCGTCGCGGTCCAGAATACGAAACGCCTCTCGGATCTCTGGGGAGATTACAGATAAACAAAAATTAAAAAACAAAAAACTATACACACCTTTTAAAGGGCCCCTATTTTACCACCAGCTGTGAGTGTGACTAGCCAGTACAAGCCGTTTCAAAATTGTCATGTGACTTCCCTTTGGTGATATCACAAGTGGGAGTGTCCACACAGATGACTAGATCAGTCTACCAGCAAGTCTACCCAGTGGACTGAACCAACTTATTAGGCTTAATTAAAAGACTTAATTTACTTTACTTACTTTATCTATCCATCATTTTAATCACATGACAATTTTGAAACGGCTCGAATGGCTAATCACACTCACACCTGGTGGTATAATAGGGCCCCTTTAAAAAAAATTATCTGCTTACATTTAATAACAGGAGATGGAATAGGCTTATACAGATATGGAATGCATAATAACAATAACTTTGACTGACTGAATTTCGTACTATGAATGTCAAATCATACCAAGTGAAGGTGGCATACTGCAAACCTCTTCTTCTCTCTCCCTATAAATGTTTAGTGTCATTGTTATTATTACTCTCATTAATAATATTATTATTCATATTCATATTCTTCTTCTTATATTATTAATAATAATAATAATAATAATAATAATGATCGTACTGCCATAGCAACCTTGACTAGTTAAATGGAATTGGAGAGGGGTGGGATAGTTGAGGTAGTGGGATAGTTTAAGAGGAACGTGGTGATGATAGGCTTTTCCCTTCACTGGGAGGAAGTGTAGCAATCTCTCTCTCTCTCTCTCCCTGCAGTCCCACGCTCTCTCCCCCAAGACAAAAAAAAAGGCAGATAAGCCGGAAGCCTTCTTCTGTGTTTTGTCCACCCCCCTCTTCCCTACCTCCTCTCTCTCTGTCTTGTCTCTCTTTATTTGTTCTCTCCCCGTCTCTCCCTCTGATACATTTTCATGTGTAGTTTATAAAAAAAACCTCTGAGGGATGCGCCGGGCGTCAACAGATGTGTCTCCTCCCGCGGCGTTTCCCGACACCACTTCCCTCCCATTGTAAACCCCCCCACCAGCACCACCCCCACCTGTCTATAAGTTCAAGCGAACACACATGCAAACACACACACACACACACACACAGACACACACAACGCGCACAGGCATCTCCTCGGGCAGCACAGTGAGTCAACGCTCCGAGAGGATCTTCCTGACAATACACCTGGTCAATCTCCCACTAATTGCCTGTCAATCAGCCGACGGTACCGGAGCCCGGGCGGGGACACGGAGAGGGCGAGCGACTCCGTTAACGGATCTATCGGCGCGATAAAGATGGGGGGCTGAGGAGAGGTAAAGTCTTCACCCGCTTTAATTTTCCTCCTTTTGAGCAGAACTACCCTACCCAGGTACAGGTACAGTTACTCTGCCCTGCCATTGAGGATCTAAAGGTTCTATACCCGTCTCAATTGAGAGGATGTTTCCCAAATAGGTGGCAATTATAGGTCATAAGGCGACATAGGACTGTCCCAATTCAGTAGGAAACATCCTAACAAGGAAACTTGATTTGGAAGCAAGCACAGTTCAAGGAAGCATGGGGTGGTTCCTTGGTGGGTGTAGGATGTCCCATAATGCCGTACAGCACCAGGACCAACGCAAGGTGTCCGCTTCACCTTTTGAATTATCACATGTAAATGCATAATTACATGAACATTTTTCAATGTAACACCGTGTTTATTTGGCGTTCGACTGTCGTGTTTCTGTCACCATATCATTTTATTGAATGGTTTTCAAGAAGAAGAAATAGCGCAGACCAGCCAGCTCCCGAATAGTAGAAAGATGTACGCTCAATATGCCAAGTCATGTGAAGCCACCTGGTGAGACCGTCTCACTTTGTGAAGCACAAAAATACAGTAGCGACGTAACAAAGATGCTTCTTAAATATGTATAGAGGTTCCATTGCTAGGGACGAGCACACTTTCTCTGTGACCGAGCACGACGCGAGGAGGGCTCTGATGAGGGTGAACACCAGAAAAGCTGCAGGTCCTGACGGCATATATGGATGAGTACTGAAGACCTGTGATAACCACCTAGCTCCAGTGTTCACCACAATATTCAACCTCTCCCTGGCTGAGTCCATGGTCCCATGGTCCATGGTCCCTGTGCCCAAGACTGCCTCCCCAGCATGCCTGAATAACTACCGACCGGTGGCCCTCACCTCGGTGGTCATGAAATGTTTTTGAGAGGCTGATCTACATCTGCGCCTTCTTACATCCCTCTATGGACCTGCGGCAGTTCACCTGCCGGCCAAACAGATCCTCAGACGATGCTGTCTCCAAGGTAATACACAGCTCCCGCTCTCATCTTGACAGTAGGAAGGGGGGCTATGTGAGAATGTTGTTCAGTGACTTTAACTCAGCTTTCAACAGCACAGTTCCCAGCCGACTGAACACCACCCTTTTCGCCGGGTTCATGGACTTCCTGACCGCCAGGCCCCAGGTCGTTAGGGTGGGCAAACACACCTCCAGACCCCTCACCCTGAACACAGGATCCCCCCAGGGTTGTGTCCTCAGCCTCCTACTGTACTCCCTGTACACACATGACTGTGTGGCCAGGTTCAGCTCCAACACCATCGTCAAGTTTGCAGATGACACAGTGGTGGTGGGCCTGAACTCCAGTAACGATGAGAAGGCCTACCTCGAGGAAGTTGCTAACCTGTCACTCTGGTGCCAAGACAACAGCCTCATGCTGAATGTCTCCAAAACTAAGGAGCTGATTGTGGACTTTAGGAGGACACAACAACATCAGAGGACTTACACACCACTGGGGATTAATGGGACTGCTGTGGAGAGGGTGAGCAACACCTGGGAGTCCACATCACAGAGGATCTGACTTGGACGACACACATTGACACTCTGAAGGCGAGGGAGCGCCTCTACCTCCTCAGGCAGCTGAAGTTTGAGAATCCTGACAGGAAGCATCACTGCCTGGTTCGGCAACAGCTCCTCCGAGGACAGGAGGGCTCTGCTGGCGCGTTCGGCTGAGTGCACTATTGGCACTACACTCACCACCCTGCAGGACCTGTACTCCAGGGGGTGTTGAACCAGAGCCTGCAGGATCATGAAGGATCTGCTAGAACAGAGAGACTACTAGATACTGAGTTTCTTTCCGCAGGCCATCAGTACTGTGAACTCTGGCCTCACTAGGGCCCCCCACTGCCCCTCCCATGCACATACTCACACACACACACACACACACACACAACACACACACACACACACACACACACACACACACACATACACATAGGTAGTACACAGTACATGCACCCACATAGTTTTTACTACATAACTTGATACTACATTTTTTATATTGCCTTGTTGTTGATATTCCTACTTGCTGTTTTGCTTATTTAATCCCTTCAACTTGTGATATTTGTATTGTTCTGTCGCACATTCCGCTGGGCATCGCCACTTTTTCATTTTGCTGCACATCGTGGATGTGGATGTGAGAATTAAACTTGAATCTTGAATCTTGAGGTTATAGGACGCCTCCTTGCATGCAAGACACAATGAAAATGTGCTCCAATTTCTCAATGAGTGTTCTCATGTGTTCCTTTGCTGTCTCCCTCTCTCCCTCTCTCTGCCTTAGTGTGTGTGTCATTAGTATTCATGCCCGACACAGTGCTGGGTGCTCTGTGCCCACTGGGTGTCTGGGAAATAACCCTGCCTGAGATCTGCATCCTCCACCCACCTTCTACTGTTTGTTGCTTCACCTCTCAGCCCCCTTCTAAGCCTGTGAATATCCCCACCTCTCCCTCTCCCTCTCCCTCTCTCTCTCTCTCTCTAAGTCACAGCCAGTGGGGAGGGCCTGCTGGGCGTGCGAGTGCAGATCATCCCCTCCATCTGAAAAGTGAGATTTATTTGAGTGCAGCTTATCGAGTGAGCGTTACTTGCTCAATAAGGCTCCAAAGGGTGTGTGTGTGTGCGTGTGTGTGTGTGTGTGTGTGTGTGTGTGTGTGTGTGTGTGAGTATGGTGTGATCAATGGTGTCACGGTTGGATTTCCAAATTGACAGGCAAGAGAATTGGTCAACTGCCATTTGAGTTGAATCTGGTCTGAAACAGGGCCAGTCAGAGTCATAAATCAAAACCAAACCAGATGTCTTTGTATCGCTATTGGTTGTGGCAGCGCTACAGTGAACTGTGTTTGTGTGTTTCTAACCACGCACACAAGTTGTCCTCATAGTTTCTGTTCGTTAGAAACGGATATAATGCAGGTATAGGAATACATATTCCAGTGTGTATCATGTGTGAGATATAATTTCCTGAGCTGCACAAATCCTGAGACGCTTTCCCCAGGAATTTCATCGATTGACGGAAAACTACTTAAAAACAAAGAAACTCAAGCCTGGTGACCAGTGGAATGCTGGCCATCTAACTGCAGGGAATTACTATTCTAAAGGAGAGGTTAGCAGAACCAAGGCACAGCCTTTGGTTATGAAACCACAACCAATTCACTTCATCCACAACAAACAGACTTTCACCTTGAGGATGACACAATGACTCCGGTTGCATGCTACACAACATCTACGGTTCAATAATTATGAGTTATATCCAGCGGTTCCTGATCCAAGACTCTGTGAAATACTCTGTGAATATACACACACACACACACACGCACATGCGCACACACACACACACACACACACACACACACACACACACACACACGCACACACACACACACGCACACATACACACACACACACACACACACACACACACACACACACACACACACACACACACACACACACACACACACACACACACACACACACACACACACACACACACACACACACACACACACACACACACACACACACACACACACACACACACACACACACACACACACGTGCACACACATACACAAACACACATTCACACACACATGCACACACACACACACACACACACACACACACACACACACATACATACACAAACACACACACACACGCACACACATGCACACACATACACAAACACACACGCACACACACATACACAAACACACATTCACACACACATACACACACACACACACACAGACATGCACACACAAACACATGCACACGCACATACACAAACACACATGCACACACGCGCACGCACACACACACAAACACACATACACACGCGCAAAGCTGAAGGCTGGTGCTGAATTGATCTGCCAATTCCCCGTCAGAGACATCGGATTAAGAGATTTGGAGGACAAAAGGAGTTGAAACCAAAGCTCACTGAAGCAACATTCAATAGCAGCACATGTCCTGAGTGTAAGCGCCAACTGACAGACATCCCTTAGTCATGTAACACAGACATGATGTTGGTCCACTGTTTGTCCATAATGTGAGTTGCAGCTCCCGCCTGTTCAAAATCTACAGTTTGTCAAGCGCTAAGAGGCTTACATACTCTACATTGCGACCAAACTGCCTATAAAACAGCATCGGTCTTGTGATACATTAAGTTATATTTGTCAAAGCAAAGTCTTGTTGAGCATAGATTCATGTTCTGTAGCTGAGTCAATGTATATTCTCTGGAATGGAAACACAGGACTAAAACAAATAAAGGAAATATAGGAATATACTATTTATTCACGTTCCTCCTTCTTCAAACTCATAAAATCTGTTTTAGTGGCTTGGAATTGGGAACAGCCCGTAGAAATACAAAATATAGTTCAGTAAATGTAGAAACTAAATGAAATACTAAAGAAAATTAACTGAATACAAAACACATTAGTTCACTAAATGGATACAGCATCCAGACATGTTGTATATCAGTGTCAAACTAATTTGAGGTTGAGGGCCTTACAGACTGAATGCTAATTAATGAGGGCCAGGCTAACAAAACACTTCAATCACGATATGATTGAAGATGTACTCTCTGACATACTCTCTGCTATACAGCTGAACAACAAGTCTTAATTACCTTAATAAAACTAGAGGAATACACACAAGGCTGAAGTCTGAGAGAATTACGCTTTACTTTATTCCTCCTATTGTTGGGACCTGAGTTTTGACTTATTTATAATTATGTATATAGTAACATATAATAACAACCCTGAAAACGGCTGTTCATGTACGTGGAACCGAACATGGGTAGGTTTTCTGAGGCAAAGGTTTTTTTATACTGGGATAGTTTGATACTGGTAGTGATAAAAATGTTTCACACCCTCAGTGGCAAATGTGTCGCTTTACATGGTACATTTTATATTGAAAATAATCTCCAATTGGAGGTCCCATGTCATGTCAGAAGGGTTGACTGAAAAGGGTGAGCTAAACTGTCTTAGCTCCATCTCCAGGTCCCTGAAATCCTGAAAACGCACATGAAACTCAGCTTCATGGGTTATTTGTAGGAACTTTTTTGTGTCGTTATGGATAAAGTGACGAAATCAATAAGAAATGAGAAATCAATCCATTTTATCAAATTGCCCCCCGGGCGGGATTGGATATGCTTTAAGGGTGCATCCGGGCCCCGGGCCACATGCTTCACCCCCCTGTTTTCACTGTGTTATGAGGGCCGGTACCTGCAAGCTCCTCTGTGGAGATGCTGGTGAGCTGGAAGGCTTCGTTGCCCTCAGAGAGTGAGCTGCTGAGGTAGTTGTCAGGGTACAGTAGGCCCGCTCGCACATGGTGGAACGGCATCTTCAGCCTGCACAGAGAGAGAGAGAGAGAGAGGAGAGAGAGAGAGGAGAGAGAGAGAGAGAGAGAGAGAGAGAGAGAGAGAGAGAGTGAGAGAGAGATGGACATGCAGAGATATTAATGCAGACACACACACATGCACACACATACACGCACACGCACACACATTTGAATATAGCTACATAAATGCACACAGATAGACAGACAGACACACATACACACACACACACACACACACACACACACACACACACACACACACACACACACAAATTTACATTGACCATCCTTTCTCCTTTCTACACAATCAAAGTATCAGACAAACACAACACAGACACACACACACACACACACCAAATTGCATCACTTCATATTTCAACACAGCAACAGATGCTCATTGTGTTATTACACAGATAAATAACAACGGGGTAGAAAATAAAAATTATTTCTTTGAAACTATAACTCTCCTCTGGCTGTCTCGGTGCCCTTGTTCTGTGCTGAGGGCTCGTCTGTGCGGCGGAGGAGGCCTGCGGAGATTAAGCAGCCGCCCCGTCAAACGCTGTCACTTGTATTCACCCTCAGCGCTCGCCGCACTTCTGGGAAGATGTCATCCTCCATGCGGAGCAATACAGAGAGAATGGATACCCCCCCCCCTCCCCATAACTCCTGCAGTACTGTGGCACATACACCACAGGCTATCCAGTGTGAGAAATGGGAAGGATAGCTGGTGAAATTGTACCGAATCGAAATATTTAGAAATATTTGTCAGATGCTCACATATTTAAAGAACATATTTAATGAAGAGCCACATTGAGCTTCATTGAGCATATACTGTATACACTGTATATACTGTATATACTGTATATATATATCAATGTGAATGTTGTTCACATCTGCATGTATGTGCTGCACGCAGACACGTGAATAGTGGTTTCCCTCTGGCGACTGGGTTGCAGCACACTGAGGAACTCTATCCAACTGATTTGTTAGGCGTCAGTTGGTTTCAAAGCACAGCCATTGGCACTAAATCTCCACAACCAATCAGATGTCTTTCTCCTCTTTTGAACTGGCTGGAGAACAGTTGTCTGCTCTTCACCAACAGCACATTCGGTTGAATATTTAAGACCTGGAATTAGGGCTGGGGCAATATGGCCAAAATCTTCTGTCCCGATATAGATGATTTAATGTCTGGATGATGATATGTATCATGATATAGCATGGTCTGGTCATAAATAGTCAATGTAAAACAAGCACATGGTAAAGGCTATTTGGTATACTCCTGTGTGAATTAAATATGTGAAAGGTACTGAGTATATTGAGTTTTTGTTTGCAAAATGAACATAACAGTTTCAAGTGAAAGATGAGAAAAAAAATATATAGGTCTACCCTAGGATATGAAAATGTAAAGTATCAAAGTGTTAGGATATTGGGGTATCTATCCGTGTTGCTTTGTCCTCTCCTGTCTGTGCCCTGTAGGTGGAGCTGGGGGTTTGTGGGCGGAGCCTACTCTATGTAAGCCGCCAACATTCAAAGATGGCCGTCTCTCTCTTCCCCTGAGCAGACACACTACACACACTCTGTACTCGTATTGTTTTAAGCGTTGTTTTGTAATGCGGCTAACCATTCCCTTGTGGCGATTGTTATGCGATCATTATTTGTAAAGCGTTAGGTTGGTCAGATTGATTAAGGGTCTTCGTTGTAAAACGGTTTGTTTTGGTTGCTCTGCATCAATAAATATGATACACTTTTGCCGCAACCGAACTCTGGACTTTTTATGTTATTTCATCCATTCATTACAACATGGGCTTGTAACACAAAGGTATTAGGGCTGGGCGATATATCAATATAATCAAATATCAATATTGTGACAGTATTTTAGGGATGCCATTGGTACTTTCACAAAATATTGACACAATTACATCATCAGTAATGTGGATATAATTCCCACTATTATAATGATGTAATAGTGGGAAAAAGCAAACGACAGAACAGAACAATCAGAACAGTCTGATTCAGATGCATCACTCACTTATACCATATCACAATAAACAAGATCATAGACAATATCAAGTGTTATATATCACTATAACAATACAATATGGATATATCACCCAACCCTGACCTGGAATTGAATATGAGAATCTAGAATAGACTATCAACAGGTGGAGTGCATATACAAGACTCCAAGACTCGGGCGCACACACACAGTTTTTCCGCACATTCAATCAATACACAACTTCATGCCAAAGGGATCATTTGTGTTGCTGTGAGACAGTGTGGCAATAAGAGACGCACATAAACACATCATCACAAAACATGTGACTATTTAGGACAACAAAAGAATTTGCGCACACACACACACACACACACACACACACACACACACACACACACACACACACACACACACACACACACACACACACACACACACACACACACACACACACACGGTTATACGTCTGGGAAGCCGTTGGAGAACACACAGAGAGAGAGAGAGAGAGAGAGATTCCATGTTTCCGGAAAACTACCTCTGATACTGAGATACGCTAAGTGTGCATATTTATCCTAATAAGATGAAAACGTCCAAGTTGTTCGTGCTCTCGTCCCTCCACTTTCAAACCATCACATAATCAAAGAGAGAGAGAGAGAGAGACAGACAGACAGAGAGGGGGAGACAGAGAGAGAGAGAGATAGGGAAGAGAGAGAGAGGGAGAGGAGACAGAGGAAAAAAAGAGAGAGAGAGGAGAGAGAGAGAGAGAGAGAGAGAGAGAGAGACACAGGAGGAGAGAGAGAGAGAGAGAGAGAGAGAGAGAGAGAGAGAGAGAGAGAGAGAGAGAGAGAGAGAGAGAGGATTGCTATATATGAATGTGAGTGTTCTTGGTCGTATGAACCTTGGTCTCAACGGGACTAGCCTTGCACAGCCAGACACGTCTCACACTTGGTTTTGGAGCTGTGCCAGTGCTAGAGAGAGGTCTGGCTGAACCCGTTATCATTCTGGAATAGGGGAAATATAGGAATATACTATTTATTCAGGTTCCTCCTTCTTCAAACTCATAAAATCTGTTTTAGTGGCTTGGAATTGGGAACAGCCCGTAGAAATACAAAATATAGTTCAGTAAATGTAGAAACTAAATGAAACACTAAAGAAAATTAACTGAATACAAAACACATTAGTTCACAAAATGGATACAGCATCCAGACATGTTGTATATCAGTGTCAAACTAATTTGAGGTTGAGGGCCTTACAGACTGAATGCTAATTAATGAGGGCCAGGCTAACAAAACACTTCAATCACGATATGATTGAAGATGTACTCTCTGACATACTCTCTGCTATACAGCTGAACAACAAGTCTTAATTACCTTAATAAAACTAGAGGAATACACAGAAGGCTGAAGTCTGAGAGAATTAGGCTTTACTTTATTCCTCCTATTGTTGGGACCTGAGTTTTGACTTATTTATAATTATGTATATAATAACATATAATAACAACACTGAAAACGGCTGTTCATGTACGTGGAACCGAACATGGGTAGGTTTTCTGAGGCAAAGGTTTTTTTATACTGGGATAGTTTGATACTGGTAGTGATAAAAATGTTTCACACCCTCAGTGGTAAATGTGTCACTTTACATGGTACATTTTATATTGAAAATAATCTCCAATTGGAGGTCCCATGTCATGTCAGAAGGGTTGACTGAAAAGGGTGAGCTAAACTGTCTTAGCTCCATCTCCAGGTCCCTGAAATCCTGAAAACGCACATGAAACTCAGCTTCATGGGTTATTTGTAGAACTTTTTGGTGTCGTTATGGATAAAGTGACGAAATCAATAAGAAAGAAGAAATCAATCCATTTGATCAAATTGCCTCCCGGGCGGATTGGATCAGCTCGGGTGCAGCCGCATCCGGGCCCCGGGCCACATGCTTCACACCCCCCTGTTTTCACTGTGTTATGAGGGCCGGTACCTGCAAGCTCCTCTGTGGAGATGCTGGTGAGCTGGAAGGCTTCGTTGCCCTCAGAGAGTGAGCTGCTGAGGTAGTTGTCAGGGTACAGTAGGCCCGCTCGCACATGGTGGAACGGCATCTTCAGCCTGCACAAGAGAGAGAGAGGAGAGAGAGAGAGAGAGAGAGAGAGAGAGGAGAGGAGAGAGAGAGTGAGAGAGAGATGGACATGCAGAGATATTAATGCAGACACACACACATGCACACACATACACGCACACACACACACACATTTGAATATAGCTACATAAATGCACACAGATAGACAGACAGACAGACAGACAGACAGACAGACACACAGACAGACACACACACACACACACACACACACACACACACAATTTATCCATTGACCGTCATCCTTTCTCCTTTCTACACAATCAAAGTATCAGACAAACACAACACAGACACACACACACACACACCAAATTGCATCACTTCATATTTCAACACAGCAACAGATGCTCATTGTGTTATTACACAGATAAATAACAACGGGGTAGAAAATACAAATAATTTCTTTGAAACTATAACTCTCCTCTGGCTGTCTCGGTGCCCTTGTTCTGTGCTGAGGGGCTCGTCTGTGCGGCGGAGGAGGCCTGCGGAGATTAAGCAGCCGCCCCGTCAAACGCTGTCACTTGTATTCACCCTCAGCGCTCGCCGCACTTCTGGGAAGATGTCATCCTTCCACGTGGAGCAATACAGAGAGAATGGATACCCCCCCCCCCTCCCCATAACTCCTGCAGTACTGTGGCACATACACCACAGGCTATCCAGTGTGAGAAATGGGAAGGATAGCTGGTGAATTGTACCGAATCGAAATATTTACAAATATTTGTCAGATGCTCACATATTTAAAGAACATATTTAATGAAGAGCCACATTTGAAGGGCTTCATTGAGCATATACTGTATATACTGTATATACTGTATATACGTATATATATATATCAATGTGAATGTTGTTCACATCTGCATGTATGTGCTGCACGCAGACACGTGAATAGTGGTTTCCCTCTGGCGGCTGGGTTGCAGCACACTGAGGAACTCTATCCAACTGATTTGTTAGGCGTCAGTTGGTTTCAAAGCACAGCCATTGGCACTAAATCTCCACAACCAATCAGATGTCTTTCTCCTCTTTTGAACTGGCTGGGAGAACAGTTGTCTGCTCTTCACCAACAGCAACATTCGGTTGAATATTTAAGACCTGGAATTAGGGCTGGGGCAATATGGCCAAAATCTTCTGTCCCGATATAGATGATTTAATGTCTGGATGATGATATGTATCATGATATAGCATGGTCTGGTCATAAATAGTCAATGTAAAACAAGCACATGGTAAAGGCTATTTGGTATACTCCTGTGTGAATTAAATATGTGAAAGGTACTGAGTATATTGAGTTTTTGTTTGCAAAATGAACATAACAGTTTCAAGTGAAAGATGAGAAAAAAAATATATAGGTCTACCCTAGGATATGAAAATGTAGTAAGTATCAAAGTGTTACGATATTGGGGTATCTATGCGTGTTGCTTTGTCCTCTCCTGTCTGTGCCCTGTAGGTGGAGCTGGGGGTTTGTGGGCGGAGCCTACTCTATGTAAGCCGCCAACATTCAAAGATGGCCGTCTCTCTCTTCCCCTGAGCAGACACTCTACACACACTCTGTACTCGTATTGTTTTAAGCGTTGTTTTGTAATGCGGCTAACCATTCCCTTGTGGTGATTGTTATGCGATCATTATTTGTAAAGCGTTAGGTTGGTCAGATTGATTTTGTGTAAGGTGTTGGTTGCTCTGCATCAATAAATATGATACACTTTTGCCGCAACCGAACTCTGACTTTTATGTTATTTCATCCATTCATTACAACATGGGCTTGTAACACAAAGGTATTAGGGCTGGGCGATATATCAATATAATCAAATATCAATATTGTGACAGTATTTTAGGGATGCCATTGGTACTTTCACAAAATATTGACACAATTACATCATCAGTAATGTGGATATAATTCCCACTATTATAATGATATAATAGTGGGAAAAAGCAAACGACAGAACAGAACAATCAGAACAGTCTGATTCAGATGCATCACTCACTTATACCATATCACAATAAACAAGATCATAGACAATATCAAGTGTTATATATCACTATAACAATACAATATGGATATATCACCCAACCCTGACCTGGAATTGAATATGAGAATCTAGAATAGGACTATCAACAGGTGGAGTGCATATACAAGACTCCAAAACACACTCGGGCACACACACAGTTTTTCCGCACATTCAATCAATACACAACTTCATGCCAAAGGGATCATTTGTGTTTGCTGTGAGACAGTGTGGCAATAAGAGACGCACATAAACACATCATCACAAACATGTGACTATTTAGGACAACAAAAGAATTTGCACACACACACACACACACACACACACACACACACACACACACACACACACACACGGTTACACGCTTCTGGGAAAGCTGTTGGTAGAACACATCAGAGACAACAGTGCTGTGAAGAGATTCCATGTTCCGGAAAACTACCTCTGATACTGAGATACGCTAAGTGTGCGTATTTATCCGAATAAGATGAAAACGTCCAAGTTGTTCGTTCCTCTCATCCCTCCACTTTCAAACCATCACATAATCAAAGAGAGAGAGAGAGAGAGACAGAGAGGGGAGACAGAGGGATAACAAAGAGAGAGAGGAGGGATAGAGAAGAGATAGATAGTTAGAGAAGAGAGAGAGAGATAGAGAAGGAGAGAGAGAGGAGAGAAGAGGGAATAACAAGAAGTGAGAGAAGAGAGAGAGAGAGAGAGAGAGAGAGGATTGCTATATATGAATGTGAGTGTTCTTGGTCGTATGAACCTTGGTCTCAACGGGACTAGCCTTGCACAGCCAGACACGTCTCACACTTGGTTTTGGAGCTGTGCCAGTGCTAGAGAGAGGTCTGGCTGAACCCATTATCATTCTGGAATAGGGGAAATAAACGCTTCGTCTTGTTTGTATTTCTTTATGCCAATCACAATCATCTGGGGGCGGCACTAAGCCCAGGATGCAGTGCCGGGTGCCTTGGCAAAATATTTCTGCTTATTGTGGTGGAACATTTGCGATGAGTCTTGACATTAAAATGCCTAAATCCCAATGCCTCATAAAGCAATAAAAGTTGTTTTCTGCGTGTTGGTTACTAGCTCGGAGGTTGTTGTTGTTGTCGACTTTGAAACTGGTAAAATGCAGATAGTGGAACTGTAGGACACAGTTCAGACTGGAAGAGTGGGCCAATGGCAGGCTTACGTCCAGTTGGCCACACTACAATAAAGGTGGGAAACTGGTTAAATCACATTGTACAAATAATGTTGGGGACAATCAACAGCTGTTCATATGAAATAGTGAAGTCCAGGGTAGAAGTAAAGTGTGAGCCAATAGTCCAGCTGATGCCATTAAGGACTGGCACAACTCTGCCATGTCTGTTGAAGCCATGTGTGTAGAGGTCACTCCATTTCCTCTCAAGGACTCAACCAGCTGGTTATATTAAGTAGCACACAAATAATCTGGAACTATGCAGGGACTTGCAGGGAACTATGCCAGGCCCCGGGTCGTGAGGGTGGGCAGACACACCTCCAGACCCCTCACCCTGAACACAGGATCCCCCCAGGGTTGTGTCCTCAGCCCCCTACTGTACTCTTTGTACATGCATGACTGTGTGGCCAGGTTCAGCTCCAACACCATCGTCAAGTCTGCGGATGACACAGTGGTGGTGGGCCGATCTCTGGTCACGATGAGAAGGCCTACCGAGAGGAAGTTGCTAACCTGACACTCTGGTGCCAGGACAACAGCCTCATGCTGAATGTCTCCACAACTAAAGAGCTGATTTTGGATTTAGGAGGACATAACATCAGATGACTTACACACTACAGGGGATTAATGGGACTGCTGTGGAGAGGGTGAGTAGCTTCAAGTACCTGGGAGTCCACATTACAGAGGACCTGACTTGGTCTACACACATTGATACTGGTGAGGAAGGCGAAGCAGGGCCTTTACCACCTCAGGCAACATCTCCTCCCAGGACAGGAGGGCTCTGCAGAGGGTGGTGCGTTCGGCTAAATGCACTATTGGCACTACACTCCCCACCCTGCAGGACTTGAACTCCATGAGGTGTCGAACCAGAGCCTGCAGGATCATGAAGGATCCTCACCACCCTAACAACAAACTGTTCCAGCTGCTGCAGTCAGGCAAGCGCCTCTGCAGTCACGCTGCAAGAACAGAGAGACTAAAACAGAGCTTCTTTCCACAGGCCATCAGGACTGTGAACTCTGACCTCACCAGCCCCCCCCCCCCCCCCCCCCCCCCCGCCCCCCCACTGCCCCTCCCATGCACATACTCACATACACACATACACATTATATTTCTCATTCCTGCTGGTCTTTTTTATTGTAAATATTGTACATATTCTGATTCTGATCCCTCTAATTCGTGTTATCTGTAGTATTCTTTTGCACATTCTGCTGAGCATTGCTTTTCATTTCACTGCATATCCTGTATGTGTATGTGACGAATAAAGTTTTTGAATCTTGAATCTTAAGTATATTGCATGGGCTGAATAAATCCATACAGAAGCACGTATGTAGGAGGTGTCCACTGTGCTTAATCGTTCTATTAATGCTATCTTTCCCTTTTCCTACCTGTCTAATTCTATTGACGTTAATTCCAACTGCTGTTAATTAAAGCCAAGTCTCTGCAGGAAAAAAGAAAACGGCAATCTTGTCAAACCTTTCGAATTCCTTAAGACACAGCAAATGTGTCTTATCAGGCTAATGCTGTATTATATTAGAATGAGAATGCATTTCATCAGCCCATCTGCCGCTACGATTGTCCTCAAGACAGAAACACCCACCCACTCATCCAGTCGCCTTTCACACTCATTCTCTCTCTCTCTCTCTCTCTCTCTCTCTCTCTCTCTCTCTCTCTCTCTCTCTCTCTCTCTCTCTGTCTGTCTGTACGTCTCTCTCCCCTCTCCGCCTCCCTACATCTCCCTCCAGAAAAGTGCTGTCGGCCGGCAGATCAATGCTGTGGACTGTACTGCAGCCACGCAGTCCACTTGAAATGGCGGTCTTGAATACAGTTCATGTGTACTCAGGCATCAGGTACCAAACCACGCCACATGCTCAATCCCACACCCAATGGAGATGGAACACTCCTTTGCTCTCCATTGACTTTTTATTGCATGAAGGTTGCCTCTTTGTCATTTAAGGTCGACAGAAAAGCAACAGAAAAGCTTTTAGCCATAAGCTGCTGTGTGGGGGGTTGCACTACCAACAGGGTAAAGAACCCAGAACTAAGTTTTTTATAAGCTGCCAAACTGAAAAACTGAGCCTTTAAGAAGACAAAATGTGAAGAGACAGAGCATAACGTTTCATATGCTGAAGACTATACCTACTGGAGAAAAATACGCAACCAAGGGCTGGAACGCTAACACAATACCTTTAGCAAGCTAAAAACATTAAGCATCTAAGCATGTCCAGGATTATTTTAGCCCCCTGTGTCTACCAGAGAGGTAAAGGTAAGTTGCCAAACTCAGTATTTTACCCCAGTGTCCCTTCTCCTTATCTTGCACTTCTTAGAGAAATGATCCTGCAGAATGGCCAGAAGTGAAATGATAGTGAATGATTTGATATTTATAATTTGATCTACTATAACTATTTGACCGAATTACCAGGAAAGATCATCATTTTACCGAACATAATGGTATCAAAACCAAGCCTTGCAGAGCTTAGTTCCAACCTCAACTGTTTTTCTTGCCAAATTAGCCATAGTCTACATGCAACCTGGCACAAGAATTTCCTTCGGGATTAATAAAGTTCTATTTTATCTTATCTTATCTTATCTATTCTTCATGCCGATGTCTTATTGCCTCTATCCACTTATAACTACTCAGTTTTTCAGTTTGGTAGCTTATAGTTTAGCTTAGTTCTGGGTTCTTTACCCTGCATCCCACACACAGCAGTTTTTAGGCATTTTGCTGTTGTTTGCAAGCAGACCTAAATGACAAGAGGCACCTTCACGCAATACTAAGTCAATGGAGAGCAATGGAATGTTTTCCCCTCCGCTGTGGGCGGGACCTATTAGCACTCTGTCTATAGCTGATAAAGTAAGGTTGTCTCCAAAATATCAATAAAAGGGCAGTGTGAAGGTCGACTCCTACGTATGGGCTTGAGATCTCGTGATTGGAGCGACAACAAAAACAAATGTTGTATAGTTAATGAAAGTTTCTTCTTCTTTTTTTGCATTCACTGGCGGAAACCAACTCAGTGCATGCAGCCAGAACAGGAAGGTTCATAGATGCACAGAGATACAGACATTCACTCACACACAGAGATAGAAAAAAGAGACCAGATTTATATACACAAAGGATACACACACACACACACACACACACACACACACACACACACACACGCACACACACACACACACACACACACACACACACACACACGGTTACGCGCTTCTGGGAAGCTGTTGGTAGAACACATCAGAGACAACAGAAACTGACTCTAATGTGACAAGGAGAGAGACAGATACACAGACAGAGAGACAGAGAGACAGGTAGACAGGCCAGGGTAAAGGTAATAGACGTACGCAGAGGGACAGACAGTTAGAAAGGTAAATCTAACAGAGCTAAAGGTGAGGTCAAGGTAAGGTAAATGTCAGACCATTCTGATCTCCCAAGTTCACATTGTGCTTCTATCTTTAGATCGATCTGGCCAGGCTTCAAGCTCTGCGTTTGTGACCTAACCACCAGCGGTTCGGACCAATCGTCCGAACATCAGCTACGGGGGCGTGGTTTGGGTGTGATGATGGCGAGAAGCAACTGTTTGTTCGGAAACAACATGGCGACCGACAGATGGTTCATCCAATCACCTGCCAAGGACTTTTTGAAAGTGCCAGCCCTTTTCCAAAACTGTGTCCCATGATGACTTCCTAGATGGTTCTGGAAACAAACCATCTGGTGCATTTCCCTTTCTTTCACTTAAAATATGCGACCAATAATGTTCCCTGGGGGGGGGGGGGTGTAAAAACAAATATGGCTGATTATGTTGTCATGACTTCGATCTTTCAAAAAAGGAAACTAATAGGCTAAAAGGCAGACTATATTCTCACTATTCTCAAGTTAATGTCCCATTAACTCTTCTCTGGCATTCGAAGCATACACAGAAGTTTCAGGAGATCCAAACAAATCCACGGTCCAGATTCACGGTCAGTTTCTTTTTAATGTCCCACGTATGCATGTATGTCCTTGCCATTAAGGAGTTATACTTCCAATTAATTGCGAACAAAGGACTGATAACGATGGCATCCTCTTGTCGGTGTCCTCCTTGGCCAGCAGTGGACACAAACTTGGCCAGCAGTAAGCCACCTGTAGCCGGTGGGAAGTCAAGCTAAAACGTCCTGTCCGGACACCGACGTCCTTAGTCAATGTGTATGTAAAGGCACGCTGCAACTCTCGAATGAGTTCATCTCTGAGCCCGGACGAATATCTCCGCAAAAATACTGGAAACCTTGCGTAACTCCACCCTTCACACCTCCGGGTTTACGCGGTGCGCAGGTGCTGCCGAGTCCCCCCCTCTGAAGTTTGGCTGTTGCATTGTCAAACTTGTGGATCTGATATTAAGGTAAAAGGTAACAGAGTTAGAGGTAAAAGATGCAGAGTGAGGGAAGATAGAAGGGAGATAAAGGCTGGCCTACATAAAGGCTGGCGGTGTTTGAACCACAGGTCAGCTGCACCCCAGGGTGCCGGTCTCCACTGAGGTGTATGTTTTATGTATTTTATTTGGCTTTTATCCAGCTACAGTACGATACTTTTAGTTTAATTTGGAAATGTGGTGTTATTCTTTTCTAAGATACTTGTGCAAAATAGTTGTAGAAGATGGTTGAAAAATTGGACATTTTTGTTGATGATGGTTTTAAAAGTGTAGTTTTGTTGGTTGTACAAGAAAACTGCATGGATGATAATCATTGTAAAAAAGGTGCAGATGATGGTTGAAGAATAGAGGTTGGACACAGTACATCATTGAGGCACGGAGCTCCACACACACACATACACACAGACACACAGACACACACACACTCGCGTACAGACACACCACACGCGTGAACTCTGAGTGACATACTGTAGTGCCCACCATGGGGAGGACAGCCCCACTAGGAGTGGATGTGTGTGAAAGTTATTTGGCGATGTGAGAAATGTAATCTCTCCGTCATTCCCCCACAGACAGAGAGACATTAACACGGCGGGGAGGTGCTGCACACAGCGGGCCTAGTGCGCAACACTAGCTTCTAAAAGCACACAGACAGGTAGACAGGCAGACAGACAGAGAGAGAAAAATCACAAAACACAGACCCCCGCACAGTGTGGAACACACACACATTATCTCCTCTCCTCACATAGCCTCCTCTCTTTCACACATGAGAGAGAGAGAGAGAGAGAGAGAGAGAGAGAGAGAGACAGACAAACAAAATTATATTCATACACACTTAACACACTTAACACACATTTGCCACACACAGAGCCAACACACACATGCACGCACGCACACACACACACACACACCATCACGGCATTGAACTTTATGGGCTCTGCGGGAAATATTGACATGCATTTTGTTACAAGCAATTGTTTCTAGTTTGTCTTGTTTATCAATTACGATTCAAGATCACCTTTAATGTCATACAGACTACATGCCAGTGAAATCAAGAAAATAGTTCCCCATTGTTGTACTTAACGAGTGACTAAATACACACTTATATGGGGCAAACTAACAGCACGGCATGGAGTGGTTGTTGGCATCCAACCCTGTGCTCCTAGGAGCCTCCCGGGTCTCAGACAGGTCACCTTGGTCAGGGGGACCAGTGCGTACTGCTCGTCTTACCCGTGCAGACTGTACTCGACAAACGTCTCCATGGCGGAGCGTTCCGCCGGACTCCCCGCGCGGTCGACAACTGCGACAACAGGCAACTCATCTCCGGCCACTTCCAGCGGCGGAGGTGAACCCGGGTCACGTCCCCCCGCGTTTAAGGGTACCTCCCGCTGCTGCTGACCGTGTCTACCCGGTGGTCCCATCCTCAGGGTCTGGCAGTTTGCTGCGTAAACGCGTCCTCTCTCTCTCTCTCTCTCTCTCTCTCTCTCTCTTGGGTAATTATATTTTCTCTTGTTCAGACTTGGATGAACAACGTCCCGATTGCGTGCTTGATGTTAGAGATTCAGAGGAGGGGACATGTTTGCCCTTGGTCTGGTGGTGCATGGGGCTGAATGGAATCACAGCCTACAGGTCTGCTATATAGCATATTAAGTCTCCATCGAACAAGGGAGGAGAAAATAAGCGCGCCTCGTCGCCACAAGAAGCGGGGAAATAAAATAAAAAAATAAAAAACAGTCGGGAATAAACGACACCCCGCAGCACCCAGAATCCTCTGGCGCCGTCCGTTAACGCTCTCGTCCTCCCCAGCCGCCGGGGGGGGGGGACAGGCCCCACACGGTCGGATGGCAAGCAAGGCATCTGGCAGCAGACGGGTTTTGGCCACCATGGGTTAAAAAAAGAAGGGACGTCCAAGTCCGGCCAGTTAACACGACGGGAGGGACGCGGGAGAATTGTCTTTTTAATGTGATGTGCAGTCAGTCGATCGTTGCACTGCAGCCGCGAATGAGAACATGAGTTGGGAATACATGTACATGTACATGTGTGTCATAAGGCCAAATTGCCACAACACACACACACACACACACACACACACACATGAAAAAAAAACCAAAACCATTGCCCATTCAGAGAAAAACAAGAGCAGCACTTGCAAAATACTAATTTAAACAAACAATTGTACAATGCCACGGGGCAATGATCCCCAGTCGTCCACTTATTATCACGTTATGATCAGGCCTGTACTTCAAGACAGTTGAAGTGCATCGTAGGCGACCAGGCGCAAAGGCGCGCATTCCCGCCACGTGAGACCATCTTCGGTTGCCATTTTCCCAGCAGAAGAAACCACGGGAGGAGCTCGTAACATGAGTGATGGGTGTGTTGGGTTTAGGTCTGGCAGTGCACCAGTAGAGACACAACTAGTCCAGTCAATATACATTATGGACCATGCTGGTGCTGCGACACACGCATCAATAAAACGCACCTGACGTTAAAACTGCAGGAACAGGGAAGTTACTTTAGCTCCTGCAGGCTGGTGTGTGAGCGGGGGTCTGTTACAACAGGTGCAACGGGAGACGGCAGCCGTGCGCACCGACACGACGGTGAGATAAACGCCACCCGTGTTCTCAACGCTCCCCACGGGGACATTTAAACCGAGTTGACGTTTCACAAAATCTAACATCAATGCGGCGTCGTGATCGTTTATTTAGGATTTTCTGTCTGAATGCTCACGTGGGAGGGCAGGGTAGGCAATGTCACCGCCCGTCCGAGCCCAAGAACATACCAACATCACATACACACAGCAACACACACACACACAGACAGATCAGGGGCTGAGAAAGACATTAAACATTAAAATAACAGACTGGGGATGTCACGGCTGATGCTTCACGTTGATGTGTGTGTGTCCTTGGTGAACACAAGAGACCTTGGGAAGTCGGCACTCGGAGACAGAGCGTGTGTGTGTGTGTGTGAGAGAGTGTGTGAGCTCTCCAGCCCCTGAGAAGGCAGCGGTGTTGGTCAATATGTTTTACATTTATTCATTTGGCGGAGGACGCCTTCCCAAAGCGCCTTACAAGCGGGGTAGGATAATGGCGGCATGCGATCAATATCAGAGCAGCAACTGCAAAATTAACACAGAGCAGCGCAGACCAGAGCGAATAAAACAACCAGGGGTGCTCAAATGGGGGTTCAAGTATTGAAGTATTCAACTATAATGGTCACATACAGGATATGCAGTGAAAAGTGGCGATGCCCAGTAGAGAACAAACAGAACAAATACAAATAACTAGAGAATCAAATATCCACACTATTTACAGTCTTTACAGCAAAAGGAGCAGTTTTTTTAATGTAATGACATTTTTATATTAACAATCATATTAACAAGAGTGTTAGGTGGGGGTTGAGGTGAGACCCAGGCGCACAGAAAAATTGGCAAACCCGAGGAAGCTCTGTAGCTGCTTACGGGTAGAGGGTTGGGGCCACTCAACCACTGTTCTGATCTTACGGGGGTCTGGTCGGATCAGTCCTTCCTCCACAATGAGCCCCAGGAACTCCACTGATGGAGAATGGAAGATGCATTTCTCCACCTTGAGAAACAGCCGGTTCTCCAGGAGACGTGAGGGGTGTGGAGTTCCAGCCAAGGACGGCCCAGGATGAGCGGGGTTGTCGGGGGAGTGGATGACGTAGAGACGGATGATCTCCACGTGGTTCCCCGACACCGTGAGAGTGAGGGGCTGGGTCCGGTGAGTAATGGGGCCCATGGGGTGGCCGTCCAAGGCGAAGGCAGAGAGAGGCTTCTCCATCGGGGAAAGCGGGAGGCCCGCCTCCTGCGCGTACCGGCGATCCACGAAGCTTTTGTCGGCCCCGGAGTCGATGAGGACCGGTACGGGCGAGCCTCTGCCCCTGCCAGGCGGAGGGTGGCTGGAAACCTGGTGGCATCAGACAGGGGTGAGAGGCTAGAATGAGGCGACTCACCCGGTAACCCCTGTGCGGGCCCGTCTCTCCTCCCTTGGCGTTCCCCCCCCGGGGTGGTGCGCTCATCATCCCGCTCTTCGTTCCGGCCACAACTCATCGAGGCGGATGGCCGGGAGATGAAAGTCCAGGTCCGGGACTCTCCCTACCTCGGACAGCGCGTCCTTCATGTCCTCACCCAGCCGCGGCGGAAGCGCGATATAACAGCGCGGGCATCGTTACCACGTGCACACGAGCCACGAGTATGCGGAAACTCAGTTCGTAGGTCCGCCACTGAACTCGCCTCCTGCTGGAGCGCGGAGAAAGGCCGCGGACGCGTCTTGTCCGTGGTCGAAAGACGCCTTGAACTAATTCCGCCCAGACGCTGGTAGTCCTGCATATACGGCCACGCCCGCCCTCGGCCGTCCCACCGGCGAGCCCTGCCCCGATTGGTGAGGTTCGCCATGTAGGCGATGCGGGCGGCTGCAGTGGAGTACATTGCTGGGTTGTGTTGCTCGAACACATCTCACACGCATCAGGAACCTCCCGGCAGAGGGCGAATGTCCCATCATAGGGATGCCGGCGGTGGCAAGGTCAGGGGAACGCCCTCGGCACGGAGCCGCAACCGCCACACCATCCTGGGGAGGAGCTGAAACCTGGACCGTGAGGGCATGGACCAGGGTGGCGAGGCTCGTCAGCTGCTCGGTCTGGGCACTCTGGGCGTCGGCGAGTCCCCGGAGCTCCCGACGGATGACCGCAACGGCCTCGGCTGCCTCCGTGTGTAGGCGGGTGAGGTCCTCCAGCCTCCTGCCTGGGTTTGGAGCTGTGCCCGAGGGGAGATGGGGTGCCTTCCATGCTGGCTGGGTCTACGAGTGGCCAGATCGTACTGTTAGGTGGGGGTTGCGGTGAGACCCAGGCGCACAGCAAAGGAGGAGGCGTAGAATAAAGTTCAAGCCCAACAGGTGGTTTAATCCAACAGAATCTTTCCACATAAATAAACGGGATCCGAGGTGGAATGGGATCCGGGGTGGATGGCTCTGCTGGTGGGCTTGAACACGGCAGGAGGGTCCGGGATTCTGGAGGGGTGAGAAAAACGGGGTGAGAGTAACAGGAGCCGAGCGCAACCACGGAGTAACGTTGAGTCGGCTAGCACAACTAATACAGGATGGTGTATTTGGCGTATACGTTACCACCTGTAGTTTTAGGGGACGATCTGGCGCCGAGTGGAGCGCCGGCCAGGCCTTTGTAGTGTGGGCGGTGATTGCCGATCCGGAGCAGGTGCGGTGATTGGGAATGGGGACCCCGGTGCGTCAGCGCCGCTCCACCGTGGCGCCTGCGCCGACGTGCCGGGAAACTCTGACTCCGACAGGTGGGAGGAGCCTGCAGGTGGGAGGAGTCTGACGAGAAGACAGGGCCGGTGGAGGATGGGGAACGCGAGCGCCCGACTGCCGGGGGACTCCGGGGAGAAGGAGCGCCGTATGCCCGGACCACGGCGGCGCGCAGGGGAGCGTGCAGGGCGCGTAGCGGGAGGTGAGAGGAGCGGGCGTGGAGGCGAGGACGGCCGAGCCGTAACAAAGAGGGCTAAATAAATTAAGTTATTGTGCGGTGGGCAGTGGGGGGCCCTTAGTGGAGGGTACGTAGTACCCCGGAGGTTTACATTGAACGACTCAGGGGATACTACTGACACCTGAATAAATGAATAAATCTGAATAAGGACTGCCTACGTACTATCCAATGGAATAAGAAAAAATTCGAAAGTAGAAAAGCACAATCCCATGTTCCCTGGCTAAACGTATTTTGCACCCCCCCACCCCGTCGGCCCCGGTTAATGTCATGTTACCCGGCAAAATAACGACACATTGTACCTTATCTATTAAAAATACATTTATTTCTGTTTTGTGGTCGTGAAAGGGAGAAAAAAATACCTCACATGAGTAAAAATAGTTTGAGAACCACCCAGCCACTGTGCTACAGGACCGTAATAGACAGGAAAATGGCCTCGCAAACAGAACATCCATCCGTCTGTGTTTTCGGCTGCACACAGTAAGAGCGTAGACTGCCAAGCCAGCCCCATAATAGACAAGTTGCTACTATTGAAAGTCAGTACCTGATAGGCCCCTTTTGTGTTTTCCCTTTTTCCCTCCTTTATTTATTTTCTTTAAGATTAAGGAATTTAAATGTCAAACACACTTAGTTTTAAAAGGAGATTCTGGCCTTTGCTTTCCCTCTTTTGTGGTGACAGGTAATTTTCCACAAAAACGAATCACTTGAAAAGAGCCTGGACTGCAAATGAGTAAACACAAGTCAAGTTTATTTCTATTGTTCCTGAGAGTAATGGCTGCATTAACTAGTTCACAGTTAAGGGATTTAAGACCAAACCTGAGCCCTTACATGTGTCCCTACAAGTGTTATATCTATAGAGCATAACACACAGCAAAACATTTTGATGGTATTGGTAACAATTGACTAAATTAGCTTCACACCTTCTGTGTCTTAATACAGAAGAAGAAGATCTTTATTAGTCCACACACGTAGTAGTCACACAACACACAGCGGGAAGTGGCGGCCGCCAAACACACACACACATGCAGGGAGGGTGGCCGTTGGAAATTTGTTCTCTGCATTTGACCCATCCTGCTGCCCCTCCAGGAGCAGTGGGCAGCCATTCTGATGGCGCCCGGGGACCAACAACTCCAGGTTTTACGTCCACATCTTGGTCAGGGATGTGGACAGGAGAGGCGATCTTCACATGTTTGTAATTTGGGTTCTTTTACTCCATAACGAGACCCCATGGAGCACGGGGAGAACATGCAAACTCCACACAGAAAGGCCGGGAGATCACCCACCTGGGCATCCCACAGTCAATAGCTCCCCAGGCGGGAATCGATCCCAGGACCTTCTTGCTGTGAGGCAGCAGTGCAGCACTGTGCCACCGTGATACATGCCCAGAACCAAGAATGGACACATCCAGTGAAACAACAATCCTCCACGATACACGCACAGATTAGATCACCTTTTCGCGGCCCAGTGAAAATCGATCAGAGTGTTTTTTGAATTGTCTCTTGTATTATTTATGTTCATATAAGCATTCAGTGAGTCAATAGCCACGACAAACAACACTTCCCTTGTCAAATGACTGCTATGATTGTTTGGGTTGTTTACAGTTGTTTACACTACAGTAGCCTCTTGCATTGTTTGTTATTTTACATTTCAAGTCACTCACCATCCACCCATGTTGGTATTATAAAGACGACTTTTATTCTTTAATGAGGTGTCCATACATCATATTAGCCTAATTTAGCGGGATTCACTGCCGAATAAACATTTAATAAACAATTACCCTAGCCTGAAATTGTATTACAGGTACTTTACTTCATAATTGCGTGTTTAAGTAAAAACTGTTCCCCTCGCATTACGTTTGAATGTACTTCAATGTAGTTCGATTCGTTTTTTGGTTCTCACACACACCACATAATATGGAAGGTCTCCTCTTTGGATTTTGGCTTTCCCAGGGCAAACATTTTAAGACCAGTATAAACAGAATACCATTTGCTCCAAAAATGCTGAAGACCTACAGTACAGATTTTCAGTTAAACTATGAAGTAGATCCCAGAGAACCGTACCCAAACAGGCTCGCTCCATGGAAGCACCTAGCTGTATGACGTTGAGCAAGGTTCAGGATATGACTATGACCGGACCCTGAATCCTGGTCAAGTCAATTAAGTTAATTAACAAGGAAGAATCTGGAGAAGGAGCGCAGAGTGGGGGATCCCTCCTTCCAGGGACGGTTCATTCTAGGTTTCTCCATGTATAACTGTATAACGTTGTGGAGGGTCCAGGATATGATGTTCAGAACAAAGTAAATAATTAGTAAATAATAATTTAAGTAAATACTTAAATTCTCAAATATACCAAAGGTTTTTGGGTCTGTGTCCAATGTCCCCTCTTCTGACACCATCTCAATGCGGTCACCATTACTTGACCGCATCATCAATGCTGTTCCCAAGCAGAACACCACCAGGACCAGGCTGTGAGCCATGACAACAAAATGGAGGTGCACAGGTTTTGAAGGAGAAAAATAATTTATGAGCTTACTAGCATTACCTGCAAGTATACCCAACATGGTATAAGGTGTATAAGAAATAACAAGGACTGAAAAATGTTACCAAAAGGTGTTTCAAGTATACAATAAGGCAAGCAAACATGGAAGCACAACCCAAACAAAACAGTCTGCCAACACACCCTCCAGCCATTCTGGTCTACAAACTATAGTGCATTACACCTTTGCTCCTCCAACACATTTACATCAATTATATTTAATGCATTTGAAATGACTACATTCTCATCATCCTCTAAAGCTATGTGGTCATTGAGTCTTCTCTATGGATTTCCATTTAGAGACTTTTATATTTAGAGACTTTTTCTGGGACTCATACATTCCATTTAATACATGTCTGCATTCATTTTAGTTCTGCATCCTTCCACAACTCCGGTTGCAGCCAAAAGCAGTTATCTGATTGAGATAATGAATTAATAAATGTGTGCATTAGTGTGATATTCACACATAAAGTAACGTGTTTATGGAAATCTTATGCAAATGTTTTGCACTCGTACCAATTCATGTGCAGATTTCGGAAACAATTTGTTGAATCTGTTAGCAGACCAGTTAGTCTTCCCAGAGGCCTGTGGCGTCACTTTAGCTGTTAAAAGTGGTTCTCTCACCTGGAACCTACTTCTGTTTTCCAAGGACACAGGAAGGGCATCTAAAATAACCCACACACCATTAGACACATTTGATTTAAAATAATAGCTCTATCTGCATTATTAAAATACTAAAATACATAAAATACAATATTAAAATACATTTTGTTAGCTTACTCCTGGCAGA
>PIJE02003630.1:5000-30000 GCA_002895965.2 Coryphaenoides rupestris | reverse complement strand
ACACACACACACGCAGCGACAGGGCCCCAGCGTTGCGTGTTGTGTAAAATACGTATGCGTGTGGTGCACATCACATCACCGGCGGGTCCAGCAGGATCGCTGCTGGCCCACAGCCTCACTGCTCACTCATCGGAGGTCCAAAATAGAGACTGTGAACCCCTCGAGTTGTAGCGGTGGCCTCCCCCCCGCCCCCCCACCACACCCAGGTCCAACCGAAAAGCAAGGCAAACGGACGTTTGGAGAGATCTGTAAATTGTGATGGAATCGGACGCCTGATTCTGGCGACATGTATGCTGTGTGTGTCTACTCTGGATTAATTGTTGGGATGCAGAGTTTTTCTTCCTGGTGTGTGTGTCTGTTGGTGCATGTGCGAGTGCCGACTCGTGGTGTGTGACCTAAAATTATTCAAGACAAGAGCCCGGTCGCCATGGCGAACGCAATATGCCCGCTTTTTCTCAAAAATATATTTCCGACGGTCGCTCCGAGGATTTGGTTGAAAGTGTTTTCATGGCCTTAGTGGTAATCTGAAATTTCACAGTGGTATGTGTGCTCTGTGGCCATGTGTGTATTTATCTTGTGTGTGTGTGTGTGTGTGTGTCTTTATGTGTGTACATGTGTGTAAATAAATCAGTTTTAGATCCTGGCTTTCCACACACACACATGTACGCACACACACACACACACACACACACACACACCCACGCGCGCACACACCCACACCCACGCGCGCGCACACACACCACACACACACACACACACACACACACACACATACACACACACACACACACACACACCTTCGGAGGTCCTATGCAAGCGGTCGCATGCCAGGAAACAGACGCTATAATTACCGAGCATCAGGTCTTCTGCACGTCAGAGTCAAAATATACTCAGACAAGACGATTTTGTGCCCCTTAGCCTGCGCTTACAGTAAGTAACCAATAAAACGGTCTGGCAATGCGGCCGCAGCGGCACTTTTATTTGCTTTGGTGTCTGTCTGCTTGTCTGCCCGTCTGTCTGTCTGTCTGCCTGCCTGCCTGCCTGCCTGCCTCTCTGTCTGTCTGTCTGACCTCTTACATGCGTGTATTTAGACCAGGTGAGACACATTATGCCACAAATGTCGTCAATTTACCGAGGCATTCAATCGCACGGTTGCCTGCAATTACGGCGGCGTGCACATAAACGACACAAATATAATGATTTAAACCCCCCCCCCCCCCCCCCCCGCCCCGACTCGACTCGTACCGCAACTCGAGACATCGCGGAAAACAACAACAACAACAACAACAACAACAACAACAACAAGCACAACAACAACAATGGCGGCAACAAAGAGGTTAGCGTTAGCTGCTATAAGCATCCGTCATTCTGAACCCGGAGAGTATTTCTCCAGAGATCCGCGTGCTTGAAGAAGAAGGGCAAAGAATGCACTTCATCCACGAACGACGCCGTCCGCTCCGGCGATCTGATTGGTTTAAGTTAGCCCGGTGATGGACAGATGGCTCATCCAATCACCTGCCAAGTATATTTTTTTTCAGTGCCACCCCCCCCCCCCCCCTTTTTTTTTTCCAGAACAGCTTCCAAGGACGACTCGCCCCGGACGGTTCTTCCGTGTGAAACGCACCATCTGGCGCGCGAGCGGCGAGCGACTCCGCGGCAGCCGTGGAGGCACCGGGTTCGATCCCCCGGCGTACGCCACGGCGTATCTGTGCCCGCCGTAATTGGCTTTGGACGCAAGCGGAGAGTGTCTGCTGTGTCGATGAGAAGATATGTAGAGATAGCGGGCGTGTTGTTGTGAACGAACGAACGAACGGACGAACGAACGAACTGACTGACCCGGGCCACTTTAGTTCGGTGAAAGGCGTGAAGAAGGAGAATAAAATGGAGGAGTAAAAAAAACGAAAGGGCGTCTGTGCAAGTGAACCACAGTAAAAGAAAAATCTATATAAAAAAAGGGGGGGAAAAGCATCGAAAAAAAGCCCTGCCCCTTTAAATTGGAGAGGAAATGGTCCCATAAGTAAGTCAGTGGCGGTGCGGTTTTGCCCTTCTGAAGTGGGGCGGGGGGGGGAGGAGCAAAAAAAACACTGCAATCAAAGAGAAGAGGGAAAATGGTGCACTTATTAAATGAAATGAACACAACAGAACGCCGACGGACCGATTAGGAGACGGCGGCCGGGCGGAGGGCGACCGGGTGGCGCAAAAACACTGGGAACGGAGACGAATAAACCCGACGGAAACGTGAAGGGCAATAAAACGTGAACGGAAAAACGGAAACGGCAGCGAAGAAAGAAGGGAAACGCAAATGAGAGAATTGGGTTCTCTTAGGGTTTCACGGAGGCAGACCAAATTGGAAGCATGTTCTTCAGAGGGGCCCTCTCTCTCTCTCTCGTCTGCTTCTCTCCTTCTCGCTCCGTCTCCTCTCTCTCCTCTCCTCCTCTCTGCCACCGGCCCCCCCCTCTCTTCTCATTCTGGGCCCAACCCGCCGGCAGCAAACACACCACACACTACAACACACGACCCACAAACACACAAAAGGAACATTTATTGAGGCAGAGGAAAGAGAGGGAGGATGAGGAGGGAGGGAGGGAGGGGGAGGATGAGGAGGGAGGGAGGGGGAGGATGAGGAGGGATAGAGGAGGTGGAGGAGAAGGTGGAAAAAAAAAAAAAAAAACCTCTGGCCCCCCCGGCCTCACATTCACAGCCAACGTGTTACATTCTCCCCGCCCCCGTGCTGCTGCTGCTGCCGACGTAGGACCAGTGCTAACAGTACAGGAGCGCTCCGCATTATGGACCCCAGTGTGGCGGCGGCTAGCTGGCTAGCTCGAACACACACTCTGGAACACACACACACACACACACACACACACCACCACACACACACACACACCACACACACACACACACCAAGCACATGCACACGCACACACACACACACACACACACACACACACACACACACACACACACACACACACACACACTACAATGTGTTGTGGCGGTAGCTCTCTCTCTCTCCGTGTGTACGGGCGGGCGATGGGGTTAAATTAGGTTCAAATGGAAGTCTTTATGACACTTTTCCATGCCGCTTGAACTCGGGGGGTTGGGGGGGGGGAAAGGAGTTTTATTGTCGGCACGGAGAGATGACGACACCGGAAAACCCACCGTTTTTTTAACCCCGGCGGCGACGTCGCAACCTTTGTGTGTCAAATAACGATAGATAAACCAAATAGATGTTTATTTCTCCATTGTTTTATTCTATTGCTATGCAACCTGGCACAAGAATTTCCTTCAGGATTAATAAAGTTCTGTCTCATCTTATCTTTTCTTTCATGGACGATTTTGTATAAACTTGAAGGCAGAAGTGAACTATCGCTCATCTAATGTGAACGCGACCAAAGTTGGCCGCCGCCAAACGTTCGCAGCGTGAGTCGCCTTCTACGGTGAGCTGGTGGCCGGGAGGGTTTTATCGCTTTAAGTCATCGTGCCAGAGGAGGAGGAGGAGGAGGTGGAGGAGTAGAAGGAGCGCGACACCTTTATCTAAACAAGACGGCCCGCGGCGGCGGTATGCGGCCGTCGTCGCAATAAGCCGGCCCCGGGAGTCATTACTCAGCACCCTGGGCCGCCATGTATAGATCGTGACCGTGACTCGACGACGTGAAATAAAACAGCGCGCTTTCCGAACCCGACGGTGTTCGCCGACCGCGTCTTAAGCACTTCTGTCAGAGAGGGGGGCTTAACGATATCGATGTGCTTAGGCCTGTCCTTTTCTTCGTTTTTTTTTTCTTTACGTCGCCTTTGAGAGAACCCAGACGAACGCCAATAAACGGCGAGAAATATGGAGGTAGCCACGGCGGTCTGTCTGTCTGTCTGGGGTTAGCACGCACACCACACACACACACACACACACACAAACTATGAGGCCCAGCGGAGTTCAGTCAGGACGCGAGTGACAGAAAACAGCAACAAAGATTTATCATGCGTTTCGTGACGTCAAAGCTAACCGTATCTCATGGCGCGGATTAGCAGCGCACAAGCAGACGGAAATGCGATTTGGAGCAGCGTGTCCCTGCGCTCACCCCCGGCACCAGCCACGGACCGCCGGCCTCCTCGATGTACGCCGTCGGCGAGAGAGAGCGCCCAGAGGACTGCTTGGCGCCATCAGATTCGCCCCCCCCCCCCCCCCCCCCCACCGCCCCCACCGCCATGATTATATAGGCCCACTCGTATATCACATGACGACGGCCCAAGTCCGACGCCGATCCAGGCTCGGAGGAGGGAGGGAGGGACTGACGGGAGACTTGGGGTTGTTGTCGGGACTTTTATTGCCCCTCGACAATTGATCGGACAGTAAATCGCCAGCGGGGGCAACAGAACGTAACACAAACACGTTATTATAAATGCTAGACGTTGTGGGGTTTGTTGTCGCTCTGCCACGCCAGGACCCGGGTGGGTTTGTCCGGGGGCAAACACGTGTGAGTATGTATTCATTAATAATTATTCTATTCTATTTATATTAATTCTTAATTATGCTCATCCCCGCCGGCTGCAACAATCACATGAATTGAATTTGCCCCCCCCCCCACCACCGCGCGTTTCACCACCTGACGATAATCCACGCCCCCCTCCCCCCTCATACCACAACGATGTATGGAGGCTACATGTACGAATGATCGAGGGGGGATGGATGGAGGGATGAGGAGGAGGAGGGGGAGAGAGCGAGAGAGGGAGAGAAGAAAAACCACGGCGACAGGAACCTGATGACCTGGTTGTCATGGTAACAGCGTGTGAGTGGCCGCCGCCTACCTGTGCCCTCCTTGTTTCCGTTCTGGTGGCTGCGCAGCTCGTCCGACTTGTAGAAGTCGATGCTGGCGTACGTGTTGAGACTGGAGCTACTGCTGCTGCCGGCGCTGGCTCCTCCTCCTCCTCCTCCTCCTCCCGCACCTCCCCCTCCTCCTCCCCCACCTCCTCCTCCTCCTGACCCACCCCCGCCGCTCAGCATGGCGAACAGGCGGGCCGGGGCGGCCTGCATGCCCGACGGCGCGTCCGCCACCACCGGGTGAGGGCTCTCCTTGTTGGCCAGGTCCAAATCTATGTAGTTGAGGCCTTGCTCCCCGGCGCATGAAGCCTGGGCCGCGGGTGAAGGCTGCTGCCCGGGGAGTTGGTACTGCGCGGGGGAGTCGGACGCGCCGCCGCCGCCGCTGCCGCCGCTGCCGTTGTTGCTGCTGCTGCTGCTGTTCCCCCACAGCGTGCCCTCGAAGCCCAGGCGGCGCGCCACGGCCTGGGCGTGCTCCGGGAAGAGGGAGGCGGTGGAGGAGCTGGTGGTGGAGGAGGAGCAGCTGGAGGCTGAGGAGGAGGTGGCCGGGCCGGGGGTGGCGGAGGGCAGGAACGTCTCGGAGCAGTGGCGGCGGCGGCCCTGGGGGTCGGCCCGGATGACCTTGGCCCCGAGGTCGGGGTTGAGAAGCAGCAGAGGCTTGGCCAGGGGGAAGTCCAGCCCCAGGGGGAGCCCCGGGGGTCCGCTGGGGTCCGCGGGCCGGACGGGGGACGGGGCCTTGGCCGAGACGGCGGACGACGTCGACAGCCGACACCATCCTGGTGGAGGAGGAGGAGGCGGAGGCCGGGACGTCTCGCTTCGAGGCCGAACGCCATCTCGGTGTAGTCGCCGCAGGGCGCCAATCGGGGACTCTGACCCGCTCGCCGGCGGGACACACTCCCGACTCTTCCTCTGGGCCAGCCCTCCTCCCCCTTCGCCCGTCGGCGTGACAACCACCAACACCTCCTCATCCTCCTCCACCTTGGGCGCGTGGGTGAGCGCGGAGGGTCGGGGGTGGTGTGTGGAAGGAGGGGAAGCCCAGCGGGGTGAGGGAGAGGGGCGAGGGTGAGGGCGAGGGGCCCAGGTCCATGTTGACGTACTCCCGAGGGCCGTGGTGGGGGTGGTGGCGGCGGCCGACGGCAGGTGGGCCGGGGGGTGAGGGGGGCCGACAGGAAGCCGGAGGTGGGGCCGAAGGCGGCCGGGTTGCACGAGGGGGGCGTGTCTCGGGCCCCTGCCACCGCCGCCCTGACCTCCTCCCCCAAGGCCCTTCTCAAGGCCCTTGAACTCGATGCTGACGTACTCCCCGGGGCTCTTGGGCTCCGGGGGCAGGGGGTTCTCCCGCACCCTGGGCAGAGTGTTGGCCTTGGACACGTCCACAAACAGGCTGACGGGCCGGCTCCGGGCGTGGCCTCCGCCCTGCTTGGACAATGCTGCTCCACCACCGCCACCGCCACGCCTCTGCTGCTGCTGCTGGGAGCCACAGCCGTTCAACTCCTTGGGGGAGGGGCTTCCCTTTATCACGCCGCTCAGGGGCGGTCCCTTGGGGGCCCGCTCCTCGCTCTCCCCGCCGAGACTCTCGTTGCTGGCCGAGCTGGAGGAGTAGGAGGAGTAGGAGGAGGACGAGAGGGAGAGGTGGCGCACCACCGGCCCCGCCACCCCAGAGTTCCCCGCGACGGGCGTGGTGGGCCTCCGGACGCCCAGTCCCTCTACTGCCCCCGTTGGCCGCCCCGTTGGGCCTGCGGGCGGGGCCTTCCTCGAAGAGGCCCTTGGAGGGGTTGTGTTTGTAGGAGCGGGGCAGTGAGTAGTACGAGTAAACCATCTTGGGCTGCTGCTGCTGCCCCCCCTGCCCGGTGCCGTGGTGGTGGTGGTGGTGACCGTGGTGGGGGTCCGACGGCTCGGGGGCCGGTGGGCTGCCGTTGGCCGAGCGGGCGCTGATGGGCGACATGTTCATGTAGTCGCTGCCGGCGCGGCTGTCGGCGCTGCCGGGCCAGCCCCACCCCGCTGGTCGGCGCGAGCAGCTGCTGTGCGGCGACATCATCATGTAGCCGTCGGCGGCGTGCGGCGTTGGCGGCGGCGGGCGGATGGGCTGCGGCGGAGACACGCTGTTGTTGGGCGTCATGGCCATGTAGTCGTCTGCGGCAGGGAGCCGGGCGGCTGGGAGACCCCCGGCAGCATGGCCATGTAGCCGTTGTCCGTGCCGGGCCCCGCCCCCCCGCCGGCCGACACCACGGCCCCTTCCGCGTGGAACTCCGCCCCCCCGGCCACGTCCAGGTAGCCACCACCGATGCCGCCGCCGACGGAGGAGCCGCTGACCACGCCCGAGTCCCGCTGCGTGCAGGAGGAGGAGGTGGAGGAGGCGAAGGACTCGCGGCTGGTGCTGCGCGACATGATGGCGTAGTCGGCCGAGTCCTCCTCCTCCTGGGGGGCCGCCGCCCCCGGTCCCTCGCCGCGCCGCTGCCGGGGGGGCCAGCCTCTCCAGGGCCATGGGGGGCAGGGAGGCCCGCTTGCTCAGCAGCCTCCGCTCCGCCTCGCTCTCGCGGCTGGAGGAGCGCCTCAGCAGCCTCTTGCTCTGGGGCTGGGGGTGCCGAGGCCGTCCTGGGAGGCCAGGGAGCTGGCAGCAGAGCCTGCATCCGTGGTGCCAACGCTGCCTCTGGGTCCGCACTGGCCCATCAGGATGTAGTTGGCCCCCTCCTCGTCCAGGGAACGGCCCCCGACGCTGCCCAGTGACCCGGGACAGGGCCCGGGGGAGGGCAGGAGACAGTGCTCCCGGGGCTGGAGCCGTACTCGTCCGAGGAGCCGTAGTCGCTGGGCGAGCCCGACACCGAGGCGCGTTGAGGTGCCGGCCCTGCCACTCGGCCATAGGGGCCCGAGCCCCCGCCGGTGTGTGCCAGAGGATGGGGTGGCGCCGAGGAGGAGGAGGCCCCCCCCCGCCCCCCCGCCCCCACCGGCACCGAGAAGGAGGAGACCACCCCCGCCAGGCTGAACTCGGAGCCGTGGCCCGAGCTTGGAGGAGAGGCTGGGGGCCGGGGAAGGCGCTGGTGTGGAGATGGAGCGCATAAGACCCAGCTGCGTCTTGGCGGTCGGGGTGGAGGCCGAGCGCGCCGACTTGGACCTGAGGATGGGCGTGCTGGAGCAGGAGCCGTTGGTGGGAGTGGCGGGGCTGGAGCCGGGTGGGCCCTGGTGACCCCCGTGCCCCTCCTCGCCCTTGGCGGCGTCGCTGGCGGTACGTGATCGCGGCAGGCTGTGGCGGGGGTGGGCGAGGCGTTGGCACTGCCCACCGCTCCGCCCGCGGGGGGCTCTGTGCGCGAGCGGCGGGCGAAGCCCACCTGGCTGGGCGGCGGGTTGGGGTGGTGGCGCCGCGACGGCACGCTGATGGGGTTGGAGGCCGTGGCCCCGCCCCCCGGGCCGGAGCTGGACTGGGACTGCTGCGCTGACGGAACTCGTCGCTTCAGCGCCTTCATGGCCTCCAGGAGACTCTCATGCATGTTCTGGGCCACCACCGAGTCGTCCACCTGAAGCAGACACACACACACACACACACACAGGACAAACACACACATCAGACGCACACAAAGCATTGTATAGTGACGTACTGCTTTTATTACATTTTATTGCATTTCTTCTTGTTATTGCACTTGTGTACCTTTGTGTAAAGAGTCTTGAAAATGTATGTTCTGCCGCCACGTAATTAGTATCATGTATTAAAGGTATTTCAAAAGTATCGAAATGTATTCAAAAGTCATAAAAGTCATAAAAGTCATAAAAGTACCTTTTTTCTTTAAATTACACCTTTTTATTGATTATTTTTGTAATATATTTAAATAATAATATAATGTATATTTTTTAGAATTTAGCACACTCCTTGTTTATAAAAACTAAGGCCAATAAAGCTCATTCTGATTCTGATTCTGTGGCAATGAAATGAAAGCATTGAAAAGTCTCCAGAAGTCTCGAGCGGCGGTCTGACCTGCATCCAGAACTCTCCGGGCCCCGTGACGGCCGAGCGGCCCACCTCCACGAAGAAGAAGTTCTCCGAGTGGCCGCAGCGCCGGCACGTTCATCAGCTGCAGCACCACGGCCGCCGCGTCCGAGTGCAGCTTCACAAAGTTCACCGTCTTGTCCGTCAGGCACAGCCGGTAGATGCCCACCAGGTTCTTGGCCTGCCCTAGGCCCTTAGGCCACACCTTCACCTGCCACACCTCCTTGAAGGCGGGGCCCGGGTTGGGCACAGCGGCGGCCGAGGAGGCGGCCCCGGCCCCGTAGTCCCCGCCCCCTGCGCCTGTGGCGGCGGCGAGGTCGCCGTTGTTGTGGTCCGCCGGGCTCTTGCCTGTGGGGAGGGAGAGAGAGGGAGGGAGAGATACAGAGAGACAGAGAGAGAGAGACAGAGAGACAGAGAGAGAGAGAGAGAGGGAGAGGGAGAGGGAGAGAAGGAGAGAGAAGAAAACAGAGATCAGTTATTTCAGGACTTTCTCCATCGTGAGCTGCCTCCGGCTAGGATTAAGACCGGAGTTGAGCCGAACGCAAATGAAATGTGGAAATGGTTTTTAATCACATCGGTGAAAGAACTTATTGACTTAATGAAATATGAAACAAACTTGCCCGGTCTTGCGCCGAGATATTTGTATTTAATGTGGTTTATTTTAACATTTGTTATTACAAACTCGTTTAGATTGTTTTGGGTATTTTTAGCTTCCTGTATTACTTCCTTTATTTTTTTACTCTTACCTTTCTTCTCATGCAGTTGTGCCAAATGTTTCATGTGTGTGTGTGTGTGTGTGTGCATGTGTGTGTGCATGTGTGTGTGCGGCGGTGTGTGTGTGCGGCCGCCGCTGCCGCCGCTGCCGTTGTTGCTGCTGCTGCTGCTGCTGTTCCCCCACAGCGTGCCCTCGAAGCCCAGGCGGCGCGCCACGGCCTGGGCGTGCTCCGGGAAGAGGGAGGCGGTGGAGGAGCTGGTGGTGGAGGAGGAGCAGCTGGAGGCTGAGGAGGAGGTGGCCGGGCCGGGGGTGGCGGAGGGCAGGAACGTCTCGGAGCAGTGGCGGCGGCGGCCCTGGGGGTCGGCCCGGATGACCTTGGCCCCGAGGTCGGGGTTGAGAAGCAGCAGAGGCTTGGCCAGGGGGAAGTCCAGCCCCAGGGGGAGCCCCGGGGGTCCGCTGGGGTCCGCGGGCCGGACGGGGGACGGGGCCTTGGCCGAGACGGCGGACGACGTCGACGCCGACACCATCCTGGTGGAGGAGGAGGAGGCGGAGGCCGGGACGTCTCGCTTCGAGCCGAACGCCATCTCGGTGTAGTCGCCGCAGGGCGCCATCGGGGACTCTGACCCGCTCGCCGGCGGGACACACTCCCGACTCTTCCTCTGGGCCAGCCCTCCTCCCCCTCCGCCCGTCGGCGTGACAACCACCACCACCTCCTCATCCTCCTCCACCTTGGGCGTGTGGGTGAGCGCGGGAGGTGTCGGGGGTGGCGTGTGAAAGGAGGGGAAGCCCAGCGGGGTGAGGGAGAGGGGCGAGGGCGAGGGCGAGGGGCCCAGGTCCATGTTGACATACTCCGAGGCCGTGGTGGGGGTGGTGGCGGCGGCCGATGGCAGGTGGGCCGGGGGGGTGAGGGGGGCCGACAGGAAGCCGGAGGTGGGCCGAAGGCGGCCGGGTTGCACGGGGGGGGCGTGTCTCGGGCCTCTGCCACCGCCGCCCTGACCTCCTCCCCCAAGGCCCTTGAACTCGATGCTGACGTACTCCCCGGGGCTCTTGGGCTCCGGGGGCAGGGGGTTCTCCCGCACCCTGGGCAGAGTGTTGGCCTTGGACACGTCCACAAACAGGCTGACGGGCCGGCTCCGGGCGTGGCCTCCGCCCTGCTTGGACAACGCTGCTCCACCACCGCCACCGCCACGCCTCTGCTGCTGCTGCTGGGAGCCACAGCCGTTCAACTCCTTGGGGGAGGGGCTTCCCTTTAGCACGCCGCTCAGGGGCGGTCCCTTGGGGGCCCGCTCCTCGCTCTCCCCGCCGAGACTCTCGTTGCTGGCCGAGCTGGAGGAGTAGGAGGAGTAGGAGGAGGACGAGAGGGAGAGGTGGCGCACCACCGGCCCCGCCACCCCAGAGTTCCCCGCGACGGGCGTGGTGGGCTCCGGACGCCCAGTCCCTCTACTGCCCCCGTTGGCCGCCCCGTTGGGCCTGCGGGCGGGGCCTTCCTCGAAGAGGCCCTTGGAGGGGTTGTGTTTGTAGGAGCGGGGCAGTGAGTAGTACGAGTAAACCATCTTGGGCTGCTGCTGCTGCCCCCCCTGCCCGGTGCCGTGGTGGTGGTGGTGGTGACCGTGGTGGGGGTCCGACGGCTCGGGGGCCGGTGGGCTGCCGTTGGCCGAGCGGGCGCTGATGGGCGACATGTTCATGTAGTCGCTGCCGGCGCGGCTGTCGGCGCTGCCGGGCCAGGCCCCACCCCGCTGGTCGGGCGAGCAGCTGCTGTGCGGCGACATCATCATGTAGCCGTCGGCGGCGTGCGGCGTTGGCGGCGGCGGGCGGATGGGCTGCGGCGGAGACACGCTGTTGTTGGGCGTCATGGCCATGTAGTCGTCTGCCGGCAGGGAGCCGGGCGGCTGGGAGACCCCCGGCAGCATGGCCATGTAGCCGTTGTCCGTGCCGGGCCCCGCCCCCCCGCCGGCCGACACCACGGCCCCTTCCGCGTGGAACTCCGCCCCCCCGGCCACGTCCAGGTAGCCACCACCGATGCCACCACCGATGGAGGAGCCGCTGACCACGCCCGAGTCCCGCTGCGTGCAGGAGGAGGAGGTGGAGGAGGCGAAGGACTCGCGGCTGGTGCTGCGCGACATGATGGCGTAGTCGGCCGAGTCCTCCTCCTCCTGGGGGGCCGCCGCCCCCGGTCCCTCGCCGCGCCGCTGCCGGGGGGCCAGCCTCTCCAGGGCCATGGGGGGCAGGGAGGCCCGCTTGCTCAGCAGCCTCCGCTCCGCCTCGCTCTCGCGGCTGGAGGAACGCCTCAGCAGCCTCTTGCTCTGGGGCTGGGGGGTGCCGAGGCCGTCCTGGGAGGCCAGGGAGCTGGCAGCAGAGCCTGCATCCGTGGTGCCAACGCTGCCTCTGGGTCCGCACTGGCCCATCAGGATGTAGTTGGCCCCCTCCTCGTCCAGGGAACGGCCCCCGACGCTGCCCAGTGACCCGGGACAGGGCCCGGGGGAGGGCAGGAGACAGTGCTCCCCGGGGCTGGAGCCGTACTCGTCCGAGGAGCCGTAGTCGCTGGGCGAGCCCGACACCGAGGCGCGTTGAGGTGCCGGCCCTGCCACGCGGCCGTAGGGGCCCGAGCCCCCGCCGGTGTGTGCCAGAGGATGGGGTGGCGCCGAGGAGGAGGAGGCCCCCCCCGCCCCCACCGGCACCGAGAAGGAGGAGACCACCCCCGCCAGGCTGAACTCGGAGCCGTGGCCCGAGCTGGAGGAGAGGCTAGGGGCCGGGGAAGGCGCGGGCGTGGAGATGGAGCGCATAAGACCCAGCGGCGTCTTGGCGGTCGGGGTGGAGGCCGAGCGCGCCGACTTGGACCTGAGGATGGGCGTGCTGGAGCAGGAGCCGTTGGTGGGAGTGGCGGGGCTGGAGCCGGGTGGGCCCTGGTGACCCCCGTGCCCCTCCTCACCCTTGGCGGCGTCGCTGGCGGTACGTGATCGCGGCAGGCTGTGGCGGGGGGTGGGCGAGGCGTTGGCACTGCCCACCGCTCCGCCCGCGGGGGGCTCTGTGCGCGAGCGGCGGGCGAAGCCCACCTGGCTGGGCGGCGGGTTGGGGTGGTGGCGCCGCGACGGCACGCTGATGGGGTTGGAGGCCGTGGCCCCGCCCCCCGGGCCGGAGCTGGACTGGGACTTGCTGCGCTGACGGAACTCGTCGCTCAGCGCCTTCATGGCCTCCAGGAGACTCTCATGCATGTTCTGGGCCACCACCGAGTCGTCCACCTGGGCAGACACACACACACACACACACACAGGACAAACACACACATCAGATGCACACAAAGCATTGTATAGTGACGTACTGCTTTTATTACATTTTATTGCATTTCTTCTTGTTATTGCACTTGTGTACCTTTGTGTAAAGAGTCTTGAAAATGTATGTTCTGCGCCACGTAATTAGTATCATGTATTAAAGGTATTTCAAAAGTATCGAAATGTATTCAAAAGTCATAAAAGTCATAAAAGTACCTTTTTTATTTAAATTACACCTTTTTATTGATTATGTTTGTAATATATTTAAATAATAATATAATATATATTTTTTGGAATTTAGCACACTCCTTGTTTATAAAAACTAAGGCCAATAAAGCTCATTCCGATTCTGATTCTGTGGTAATGAAATGAAAGCATTGAAAAGTCTCCAGAAGTCTCGAGCGGCGGTCTGACCTGCATCCAGAACTCTCCGGGCCCCGTGACGGCCGAGCGGCCCACCTCCACGAAGAAGAAGTTCTCCGAGTGGCCGCAGCGCCGCACGTTCATCAGCTGCAGCACCACGGCCGCCGCGTGCCGAGTGCAGCTTCACAAAGTTCACCGTCTTGTCCGTCAGGGCACAGCCGGTAGATGCCCACCAGGTTCTTGGCCTGCCCTAGGCCCCTAGGCACACCTTCACCTGCCACACCTCCTTGAAGGCGGGGCCCGGGTTGGGCACAGCGGCGGCCGAGGAGGCGGCCCGGCCCCGTAGTCCCCGCCCCTGCGCCTGTGGCGGCGGGCAGAGGTCGCCGGTTGTTGTGGTCCGCCGGGCTCTTGCCTGTGGGGAGGGAGAGAGAGGGAGGGAGAGATACAGAGAGACAGAGAGAGAGAGACAGAGAGACAGAGAGAGAGAGAGAGAGGGAGAGGGAGAGGGAGAGAAGGAGAGAGAAGAAAATAAAGATCAGTTATTTCAGGACTTTCTCCATCGTGAGCTGCCTCCGGCTAGGATTAAGACCGGAGTTGAGCCGAACGCAAATGAAATGTGGAAATGGTTTTTAATCACATCGGTGAAAGAACTTATTGACTTAATGAAATATGAAACAAACTTGCCCGGTCTTGCGCCGAGATATTTGTATTTAATGTGGTTTATTTTAACATTTGTTATTACAAACTCGTTTAGATTTGTTTTGGGTATTTTTAGCTTCCTGTATTACTTCTTTTTTTTTTTTACTCTTACCTTTCTTCTCATGCAGTTGTGCCAAATGTTTCATGTGTGTGTGTGTGTGTGCATGTGTGTGCGGCGGTGTGTGTGTGCGCTGTGTGTGTGATGAGATTGAAAGATTGAAATAGTCAAATCCTTAAACAAACCATACAGTGGTGCAGGTGTGATTAAACAAAAAGAAAAAAAACAAAAAACCCACGTTTTTGCATGCGTTAGAGGAATCATAAATCGTTATCTTATCCGCGGCAAAGAGTTCATCGCTACACAACCGTGTACCGCAGCAGTAACACGCGTTGATCTCCGGGGGGCCGGGAACACCGGGGGGTTAAACACAACCAACCCCCCGACAAGAGGGAGCGAGCTGGCATGGTCGCCACGCATCTGTCGGCACCAGCAGGGACCTTTGCTATTGACCAGTACAGAGGGTGCAGCACGTTAAGGGTGGTGGAGGGTGGTGGTGGAGGGTGGTGGAGGGTGGTGGGGCTAGGGCTGCATTATGTAAACATGTGGAAATATTGGACTTTCCTCCCCCCCCCCCCCACCCCCACCCCCCTGTATCTGTGAGCTGGATCGGCCCTCGATAGACAACACAGAGCTTGTGGTGACTTGCGAGGGGAGGGGAGGGGAGGGGTGGGGTGGTGGCGGGGCGGGGGGGGGGGGGGGGGGCAGCCACCTGCACGATTCACCCCGGGTTCTGTATGCCATCACCACACACACACACACACACACACACACACACACACACACACACACACACACACACGCATGCATGGTATGTGAAGTGAAGCCTGTTGAAGTGAATGGTGTTAATGACGACGTCAATCAAACTCCCAAGACAAGGAAATCCCCTGACGAGAATAACTAACATATTTGGGGGTACTTCCAACTCTCGACTCAGATAAATACACAACATTATTGTACAATACGCGCACAATAGCGACGCCGATGAATGCCAGGGGTTTTACGGTTGTGTAACGGGGGGGGCAGGGATTTCTGTTCTGAAATTGTGTCAACATTAGTTTAGTTTTTGAAAAAGCCGTACGGAAATCTGCAGCGAGTCTCAAGTCCAACTCACCAAAGACGCTCAGTCAATAGACGGCGAATGACAAGACCGGGCATTAGCGCGGCGGAAAAAAACACATCAAGTCTCTCGCGTGTTTCATTTATTTGATTCGTGATCACTTTTAGTCTGATGTGTGGAACCAAAAAAAGCACCGAAAAAAGTTGTAGTTTCCTGTCAGAGCCATCACTCACGTAGCACATTAGGGATCGTCAAGTTAAACGCACGGCTGGTTAGTTATTTGATATTTTAAGAACATGCAAAACATGTATGCTCTGATTAAAAGACTGCTGCATATACCATGACCTAGTTCTGTTTTTATTCAAGAAAGACGTGCATTTATGTCCGTTGTTCAGGAAATTAACAAATGGCATCAATGTTTGACAAGTTTATAACTTATTATTGACGAATGAAGAGAAATGTTAGCTATTTTTTGCACGCCTCTAGCGACTTATTACCGAACTGTGACGTTTGTTATTGTTTTTATGTTGTTTATGTTATATCCAATTTTTCTCATTGTGTGCATTGAACAGCACCTTGTAACCCTGGTTTTGAAAGGCGCTTTATAAATAAAATGTACTTACTTATTTAATCACTTAATTACTACAGTACTTAAAACCGAGGTACGTACCGAAATGTGAGGTTTGTGTGCCGTTAGCCTCCGAGCCAATAGCAGCGGACGCAGGTGTTTATGTATCATCACGACGTTAATTATGAGCCACGCCCACAGACAATGACATAATTGACTTGATGAGCGTTACCCGTGTTCATCCGTACATATTATGTAGGGATTTATCACCTCAGTCCCTGGAGGCAAGAAACTACATTGATGGATTGATCGAGTTGAGTCACGGATGGACTGGTGACGTTCCGCCCCGCAGAGAGCAGTCGATACGTGCTGGAACACAGCGGCCCGATGCGGGGAACAGTTTGGCTCGAATTTCTCCCGTTTCTTTCCCGTCGACGGCGCCAGGCTCCGAGCTCGGGCGCAGGAGCACAACGTCAGTCAAAATGCATAGGAGCCCGCCGACACGAAAAACGCCTGCACAACAGGACTCACCTGTCGACTGTGTTCTCTGTACAAGACCGCGGGTGGGGGGGGTGGGGGGTGGGGGGGGTGGGGTTGATGGGGAGGGTAGACAGGTGAGCACCTGTTTAATAATTACTCATCGTGTAACTCCTACCTGCCAGAGTATCGAAAGGGAACGCGAAAGGGAAAAGGCAGAACGCCGTATCGTGGGTTTCGGATCGTCTCAGGGAACGTGGGAGAAAATAAAAAAGGTAGTTTGTGTGTCTATTTAAAGATGTGCTCGGAAGACTCGACTGTCTGTCGGTTCAATGAAAGGGATTTTTTTTTTTTTTCATCCAGCCAGGCCAGATCCTGGGCAGGATACATGTAGGCAGGCAGGGACACCCACACTTGCTTAGCATCTGAACTCTCTTACCGAAGCATAAGGCAGTGGTTACATAACTGCTTGTGTGTGCGTGTGTGTGTGCGTGTGTGTGCGTGTATGCGTGTGTATGTGTCTCTCGCTCGGTTCCGCAAATTGCACGATCGACCGCTTCTTGCAGGAGTACTAAAATAGCAATCGCCAGGCCATACATTACTATTTCATGCATTGCAGTGTGTGTGTGTGTGTGTGTGTGTGTGTGTGTGTGTGTGTGTGTGTGTGTGTGTGTGTGTGTGTTGTTAGAGCTACTACAGGGACAGAGATGGCACAAGAGGTCCCACATCTAGGGCCGATGGGAGAGAGTACAGCGAGCGAGCGAACGGGAGAGAGAGAGAGAGAGACAGAGGAAAGCAATAAGGCAGAAAGAGAGAGAGAGAGAGAGAGAGAGAGAGAGAGAGAGAGAGAGAGAGAGAGAGAGAAAGAGAGAGAGAAAAAAACAATTCAGTGAAAGGTGAAGGGAAACGGGCAGTGAAAGCTTTCCGTAGTCGTGTAACGTTGAGGGGAAAAATGTCACATTTAATTTGACATTTGTTGGTGCATTTCCTCATTTATTTATTTTCGTAAATTTTAATTATGCAGGGAATCGGGTTGAGAGAGTGGGAATGACATTGGGAATCGAACCCGAGCTGAAACCGGAACGCCGAGAGGATGTGTTGTGTCTCCGTGGTTAGCTTATAACGCACCAGCGGTTTGAGCCACCGAAGCCATCCCAACTGCAGTTTGTGTGTGTGTGTGTGTGTCTGTGTGTGTGCATGTGTCTCTCGCGTCTCCCGCCAAAGACAAGACACCGTAAGCCAGCGAGCGTCGTCTTCTGGGAGCGCAGGAGGGAAGGGAGATGCGGTGAAACAGTGAAGAAAAAAAGAAACGGGCTACAAAGAACACGCAGAGTAAAACACACGTTTATTGTTGTTGTTGACCCGAGAGCGGGCAATCCCCGGCTAACTCATTTACCACCCGCCTGCGGTAAACAAACAACACACACTTAGACACACACACACACACACACTTAGACACACACACACACACACACTTAGACACACACACACACACACTTTGACACACACACACACTTAAACACATACGCTTTGAAGATTCTAAGAGAGTGAGATTTCATCCCCGGCATTCCATCTCCACCTAACAAACACCACTTAACCCCTTCTCCTCCTTACATAATACTTTGATGTGGTGTGATGGTTTTGTTTGAGCGGCTGGGTGGGTGGTGGGTGCTGGGTGCTGGGTCCTGGGGTGGGGGTGGGCGGATGTCTGTGTGAATTATAGATGGCCCCACTTGGCTTCCGCCCGCGAGGAGTAGGAGTGGTTCTTGGGTTTATTTTTATTTATTTCTTTACTCATAAAACCGCACGCGGAGCGAGATGAGGAGGGGGGTTATCGAGCGGTCAGCCGCACGGCAACATGTAAAACAAAAGAAAAAAACACGTAACCTACTGAACGAACCCCCCCCCGGCAAGACGGTCGTGCACGTGACGCGCACACACACGCACGCACACACACACACGCACACACACGCACGCACATACCAGAAAAGCGTGCCTCCTCAAGTAGAATACGAGGACGAGGTGGGCGGAGTCGAGCATATTGAAATGTGTGATAAGGAATGCGCGGTATGCTGGTGTGGACGATTTGGGATAATCGTTAGCTTAGCGCGTAGCCTTGGCGCGCGCGTGTGTGTGTGTGTGTGTGTGTGTGTGTACACGGTAATCATAGGCTAGTACACAAAATAGTCCATTAATACAGACAGGTAACAGCAGTAGTGCCTTTTAAAAAAAAAAAACGCTAAACTCCGCTACGCTAACGTCCGGAAGTCCAGCAATTAAGCGAGCAAGGCCGCGATACGGCGCTAACACCCGTCCGTGTTTACCCCCCGGGTTAAGTAATTTTTTGTTTTTGTTTTTCGTAAAAACACGTCAAAAAACGGCAGAGAGCATCTCTTAGTCAAGCGCTAAAAGTTGTTGGCTCAACCTCGACGGGCCAAACAAACAAACAACACAAACAACACAAACAAGCTAGGTTCTATGCGGGGCACACGGTCGCTACACTGTCGTCTATTCATGCGCCTTCTTGTTGACCGTGTTAGCCGCTACCTCCCTGGAGATGAAACGTAAGCGCTATGCTAACTGCTGCCCCCGGGGTTGGAGGCATTACTCCTGGAGCGGGGGGGGGGGGGGGGGGGCGGTTAGCGATTAGCTGTAACTTGGCAAAGAAAAAGTAGCATTTTCATACTGCTGCCATTGTTCAGACTGTGTGTGTGTGTGTGTGTGTGTGTGTGTGTGTGGTTGTGGGTGTGTGTGCGTGTGTGCGTGTTATTGCCGCTTATTTACTGCTGCAATATTGACAAGTGCTTCCTTCTGTGGAAGCCATTTTTATTGCCCGTAGCGATTACAGTTCCCATCATCACACACAATTTTGACGGAACCCGGGACCATTTCCAGAAAGCTTGAGGAAAGGTTCCAGGATGTGTTCCGCCAGATAATCGGGCCACGAGACCTGCGTCGTGGGGCCCTCCGTGTCCTGCATCGGTGGGGCCCTGTCCTGCATCGGTGGGGCCCTGTCCTGCATCGGCGGGGACCTGTCCTGCATCGCGGGGACCTGTCCTGCATCGCGGGGACCTGTCCAGCATCGCGGGGACCTGCATTGTGGGGGACCGGTCCTGCGTCACGGGGGCCTGTCGTGCATCGCGGGGCCCTGCATTCTGGGGACCTGCATAGCACCATTTTCCCGTGGGTTTTTACCTAAGGACCTCCATGAACGGTGTTCATCAAAAGGCCCTCTATTCTCATAGAAGACCCGCACATCCGACCTTTGTCACATATGAGGAAATGGTCCTGCCTGCTTCTCAGCTCCCCCCTCATTGTGCTGGGCTGTGTGTTTATACAGTGATTATATTCAGCGATTATTGCTTGGACGTGTACTGTGTTCACACTTTGTGTCGCCTGCCCTCTCTGGAAGTGGCCCAGGGCTTTAGTGCAGGTTTATGAAGCTTGGTCAGTGTGCTCAAGGATACTTTATGAAGAATCACAGGCAAAAGGCAAAAGGATAAATACTCAAAAAGGGGCGTTGTAAAGTCAATGACAAGCTGTGTATCATCATGTATTTGTGTGTGATAAAGGCAAAGCCATATAGGCCTATAAGCACGGAAAACCAACTTCAAACTCAATTCAAATGTACACTATGGCGTCGAAAACCACACACAGAAAGCACTTCCTCTCTCGTTAGCTCGTGCATTTTATCTTCTAAATCATCTAGCAGGGTGGCCACTGTCTCTCTCTCTCTCTCTCTCTCTCTCTCTCTCTCTCTCTCTCTCTCTCTCTCTCTTGCTCACTTTTCCATTGGAAGTGACCTCATTGCCCTATAGGCCACTCCCGCCTGCCCATGACACACGACGATTAAGTCCCCCCCCCCCCCCACAAAAAAAAAAAGCACAGTTTTGACTTGAGGGGCTTAAAAGCTCATTATGTGACCATTTTCCTCCATACATCTCCATCTCCATCTCCACCTCACCCTCAAGCAAGCCCAGCTCCTGGGTTACCATGGAGACGTGACACAGCTGTCTATCAGCGGATATCTCCACAGAGAGCCCGGAGCTGCCTGCAAGCAGCCGTCAAGAGGAGGTTTGGCTTCGGCTTGTTCCATACGTGCTCCATATGTGAGGCAAGCGGGTGCGCGCACACACACACACACACACACACACACACACGTGTACCTCTTTAACAAGGGGAAATTGCAAGTCAGTGTTGAAACTAGCCAACGCTGCTGCTGCTGCTGCTGCTAGCTAGCTCGCGGCAAGCTGCCCCGACCATGTTGTCTGTAATGTAGACCGGCGGAGGCCCAGAAGGGATGTTTTTTGTGACCCAGGGGGCAGATGAACACAGAGAGAGAATCGCAAAGTAATTAGTGGATGTTTCCTTTTCTTTGTGAAAGCGCAGGCTAATCCTACCCTTTATTCATTTCTTTTACAACCACCAATGCCAAACAGCAAACAGCCATTAAAGTAAACTGTCCCCAACAATGAGGTGCACTTACAAACTAATCTCTGGGTAAAACATGTCGCTTCTTGACGCTCCCTCCCTCTCCCTCTCTCTCATGTTAGGTCTCTCTCCCTCTCTCTCTCTCTCTCTCATTTTAGGTCCTCTCTCTCTCTATCTCCCTCTCTCTCTCCCTCTCTCTCATGTTAGGTCTCCCTCTCTCTCTCTCTCCCTCTACCCCCCCCCCCTCTCTCTCTACCTCCCGCTCTCTCCCTCTACCCCCCTCCCTCCTCTCTCTCGCTCTAATGTTAGGTCTCTCTCTCAGTGGCGCCGATACTCTCTCATCCCGTTGCCATGAACCCGGCGACCGGCGTGACGACGCGCCGCTGGCTGCTCGTTAATGGGCAGGCATCGACCGAGCGAGCGAGCGAGCGACCGGCCCGAACGGCGATCAATGAGTCACACCATTACGGATCGCCGTGCATTAAAAGCGGTCCCGGTCCGGTCCGCTCGGCTGTCCTGTCTGTCTGTCTGTCTGTCTGTCTGTCTGTCTGTCCAGTGGGCCCGGCCTGCCAGTGGCCGGACGCATAACATATGGCCGATCGTTGAGTGAATTAGAAAGCCATCGCGCCCCCCTCCCTTCGTTGGCTTCAAGCGCAGACCTGGTCTTTTTTCCCGATCAGGTCTGCTCTGCAATGGAGGTGGTCTGCCATTTTTATAGAGTTCACCCATTCAGTGGCCGTTGGGGTGGGTGATGATGTTGGTGGTGGAGGTGGTGGTGGTGTGAGGGTGGGGTGGGCTGGGGTTATCAGGAGGCCAGGCCAGCGTCGACTGAAGCCACTAAATGACATTACAGCGTGTTAAACCGTCGGCGTGGGCTATTTGCCGCCACAGAGGAAGTAACCCCCCCGAGGAGAAATGCGGGGTGGAGAGAGCTCATCATCCCAGATTTAGGCCTCATTATAGCGCTATGGCGGGGTCGGAGGTCAAAATGACTTCTCGACGGCGGCAGTCAACGGTTATTGCCATGACGTCGTACTTTGGACAGCGCCTCGGGAAATGTCAACCACCTTCAAACGCCAAAAATCGCATGACGTGGACGATCGACTTGGCGGTTTGGCGTCTGTTGTGACTCAGCGTAACCCGATAATAAACAAACAAACAAACAAACGAGCGAGCGAGCAAACAAACAGGTATCAGCTATCCGATGAAGTGGGTTCATGCGAGATCACCCGTGGAATCTGCCACTTTCTTTCTCCGTCAACACCCCCACTACCGCCTGACCCGGGACGATAATTACGGGCTAATTAGGGAGATGAGTAGCGCTTAAGCACGTGGACGGGGGTTAGCTGCTAATCGGCAGACTTGGACAGCGGACGGGAGAGAGACAGAGAGAGAGAGAGAGAGAGAGAGAGAGAGAGAGAGAGAGAGAGAGAGAGAGAGAGAGAGAGAGAGATCTCACGGCGAGCCAAACCGACAACGGTGGATGATATAAATACTACAGCAGTGGCGGTGGCGGTGTTGGCGGCGGTAGCATAGCTCTTGCTCGCGCGCCACAGATTCTATCTCTTCTGTGTGTGTGTTTACGCTTTAAGCTAGCACATCGCTGAGCGCGCCTCGCGAGATCGCATCGTCGGGTTAAATAGAAACATATTTGTGTATTGTGTGCGCTTCATCGTGTGTGTGTGCGTACAAGGTACTGTACCTACGTTACCATAACCATGGTCATCCGACACACAACAACAACAACAACAACAACAACAACACCCGTTGTTTGTGGACGATTCGTGCGGACAAGCGAGAATCCCCCCCCCCTCTGCCCGTTGTCCAACCGACGCGAAGTCGCGACACACCGAGCTAACTCGCGCTAACAGCCGAGCGAATACGGGAGCCCGTGTCTCCACACAGTACCGGCTGCCCGGAGGGGCCCAGCTCCAAGCTCAGCTGGATAAATAACCCTGATCCTGAACACCAGTACTGTGTGCGAACAGAGCGGGCCTGGGTTTGTTTAATTACTCCTTTTGGGGTTTTTGGAGGGAAGCCTCTCCGTGCTTTTCGGCGGTTTCCGCGCGGCTTTAGCAAAGCTTCCGTTGAGCCGCGGCGGCGTGCCGGCGTGCCACGGTCCAGCGGTAGAAGTAGCAGCATAGCGGTGGCGGTGATGAAATGGTGAAGGACGCTCACATTCACAATTCATGTTGTATTATCCGGCCCATGTGAAGTGCGTGTATAGTATGTGTGTGCGTGACTGCGTGTGTATGTATATGTCTTATTGAAGAATGTGTGTGGTTATGTGTCGTTTGTGCACGTGTGTGTGTGGGTATACGTGCATGCGTGCGTGCTTGTGCGTGTGTGTGTGTGTATGTATATGTCTTATTGAAGAGTGCAGTGCGTGTTGTTTGTGCACGTGTGTGTATGTGTGTACGTGTGTGCGTGTGTATGTATGTGTCTTATTGAAGAGTGCAGTGCGTGTGATTATGTGTTGTTTGTGCACGTGTGTGTGTGTGTGTGTGTGTACGTGTGTGAGTGTGTGTGTATGTGCGTTGTGTGTGTGTATCGTTACACATGGTCTCATACTTGGTCTTAGTTAAAGGCACACCGATACATTTTCCTACACTAATAATATATGAAGCACACACACACACACACACACACACACACACACACACACACACACACACACACACACACACACACACACACACACACACACACACACACACACACACACACACACACACACAAAAAGAAAACCGACTTCACTTCATGCTGTGGCACGCCACCACTCAGGCCCACCCACCCCCAACCTGCCCGTTTCAGACTCAAACTGTTGAAAGGGACGTCAGGAGCTAATGCAATGCATCACTATCACGTTGAGGGAGTGGTTTCTATAAGGGAAGCATGTGTTGCTAGGCAGCCTGGCTGTCATGAAGACGAATACCCTTCCCCCCCCTCACCCCTCACCCACATCAAAATCGTACAAGTGGAGGTGTGTCGTGTTACTGTTGCATACTTTACTTTAATTCAAAGCCAAGTCATCCCCCCTCGGGCTTGCATGTTGTTCGGCGGTGACGGCGGTGAAATAGCTTCCACCGTGACGCTGATGGACGCGAACGGGGGATCCGAGCGTGTGTCGGTAAAGTGCCCGTTAAGAAGCCTGACTTATTCATGTTGTTCGCGTAAAAAGGGGAACTTTGCCCGCTTTTTCAGACATATCTCATAACGATCTATCAATCCACATTCGGGGATATACAGTACAGTGCAGTGGTGTGAAAAAAAAAATCGGAGAACTCCATTGGAACGGATGCACGTCATCCTCGCCGAGTTGTGCTTTTTTATCCTGTGTCTGTTTAGATTTCTGACACAGTGCACAACGATCAATCCTTCTGTGTATAGTCTAGTTTGTGTTCATATCATGAATGGACTATTTAGTTTCAGGATTAGGCAAATACTTGCCGTCGGGGGAACAGGGGAGATATTGTAAACCCATTATAAAAAGTAGGATGACAAATTACAGCCATCATCTGAAACAATTTTATGTGTGTGTATTTTTTTTATTATATTTACAGATGCTTTTTTTTTTATTGCACATTGTTTTCCAGTTCATAAACAGGCCAAGTGTTATGCCGCCTGACATTTATTGCTCGGTATTGAGTGTGGGTTTTATGGGAGTGTAAAATGTTTCAAACCGTGAAGAGTTTCACATGTACATCGCCGACCTTAAGTGGGTCAAGCGCTTATGTGTGCCGTAGGCTGGATTCTAATCTTATCAGTTGGCGGCGATAACTCCGTTAAGGAGGGTCGGCTGCGGGTGAACAGAAAGCGGTGAACTGTGTGCCCTTGATAAGGCCTGCTTAAACTTTTTGCGCCGCACAGAAATAACTAGCACCTTCCCTCGGTCCATATATTGCCTCGACGTCGCGGACGCGTTCGACTTACATGTGTCCGATAACCACATACACGTGTCTGTACAAATGTACGCGTTAAACAAAGTTAAAGTCTGTGTTCGTGTGCAGGCATGTCTGTGAGCCACGTGTGTGTGTGTGTGTGTGTGTGTGTGTGTGTGTGTGTGTGTGTGTGTGTGTGTGTGTGTGTGTGTGTGTGTGTGTGTGTGTGCGCACAAGACTCTGGTCTCACACGCGGAAAGAAACCCAGAAGTTGAAATAGTATATAGGAGCTGGCTCTCGTCACATAGCGCTACCGTGGCGCGGCGTGTCACGCGCTAGCCGGGCTTCGCCTGCACTTTGTTAGCACGTGTGCAACAGCGTAAGCGTGTGCATTGTTAGCGTGTTGCGCCTTCCTGGTCGCTTGGTTAGCGAGCGCGCGGGAGCGAGAGACGAACCCAAAGCAAAGCCGTCTGTGTCCGGCGGGGTGTCCGTAACACAACACCGGCACCCAACACCAGTTGCAAGACAAGCTTTTTTCCCACAGTGCCCCATCACCACCACCACCACCACCACCACCACCACCACCAACAGGTTGTGGTGGTGGTGGCGGCGGTGTAGACGTTGGGACGACCGCAATCAGACACCGAGGGGCCGTAACCAGACAGGCCTTTTAATTTAACGAGCGCTTTA
>PIJE02003629.1:22500-25000 GCA_002895965.2 Coryphaenoides rupestris | reverse complement strand
TCTGCTATTTATAGCTGCTAGCCATTAGCTAGGTGAGGGTCTTCCCATTAACCCTCGGTTCAATCTGCACTATTTCCCCACCACAGCGTGCTATTAACACATATCACACTGTGTGTGTGTGTGTGTGTGTGTGTGTGTGTGTGTGTGTCTGCGTGTATGTGTGTGTGTGTGTGTGTGTGTGTGTGTGTGTGTGTGTGTGGCCATACAAGGATCATACCAAATTTATTTTGAGACACTTATGGATGGATTATTTTTAGGATTACGGTAGATCACAAGCACTCAAATCGAGAGAAAGAGAGAGAGAGAGCGAGAGAGAGAGCGAGAGAGAGAGAGAGAGAGAGTGAATGTTGCATGATCCCATCTGGACCGCTAGGTGGCGATGGAAGACTCATTTAGCAGCTCACTAGACAGGAACCAAAGCACACAAAACTCTTTTGAGTGGGTGTTCCTCTTTGTGTATGTGTGTGTGTGTGTGTGTGTGTGTGTCTGTGAGTGTGTGTGTGTGTGTATGTAATAGAGTGAGACAGAGAGAGAGAGAGAGAATATTTCAGATCTATATACATTTGCATATTAAGCAGCCCACTAGCGGTGGTCTGATGGTGGGATGTACTGTATGTGGTAAAGGAGCAGCCAGATGTAAATGACCCCCCAGGGTTGACCTCCAGTGTTGGGGTTGGGCCCCGAGGGGTGGAGTGGGGGGTGTGGATGGGGAAAGTCGATCGTCTCATCGATCCCAATGCAGTTAGTCACACTTGTAGCCCACTCACCTCCCAGTGAGCCTGCGGCATTTAACACCACCTATCCACACACACACACACACACATACACACCCACACATGCCCGCACACACACACACACACACATACACACACAGACACACATAGAAAGGTGAGTGACCTCTCACCGTTGTCCTGGTGTTGTGTGCTGGCGATGATCCACTTGACCAGGCAACACTTCATCAGGGCTTTACGGGAAAAGCGCGGCTTCTGCCACTTCCCAGAATCCTTCACTCTGCCAGGGCCTGGCTCCAGACCGTTGGCATCGCCCAGCATGCTGCCGTCATTCACCTTGCCTCCCTCCTCCTGGACAGACACGCACACACACACACACACACACACACACACAGGGGAGGGGAGGAGAGGGGGAGAGAGAGGGGATGAAGTTCAGTGAATCTGTTTTTAGACAGATCAAGCCCTCTCTCCTCCATCACCGCTGCTACAACAGCCAGGTGTTCTGCCTGGTAACTTGTATTCATCCTCATGCTAATTCCTGTTGAGGGGTGGTGGTGGTGGTGGTGGTGGGGGTGGAGCCCTTCTGGACTGACTCCAGCCACGGGTCAGCCAGTCCCCCGGAGTCCCTGACACACACTCATTAATTTCAATGTCTCTTAACCACTGCAGGCCACTACCAAGACGCGTGTGAGATCGTTCCGGATCGTTCGAGAAGCAACAACAACAACAACAACGCAGAGAATCAAGCCATCAAACGTCAATCAATCTATCGTGATCTGAAGTCATTCGGATCATTACATAATTGTTCAACCAGCTCTTTCATTTCATTATCGTCTCACTGGGGAGAACGTCCTCCATACATTTATTTCACAGGGACAGTACACAATACATACGTTGTTCCAGAACCTACAAGTGGTGTGAAAAAGTATTTGCCCCCTTCCTGATTTCTTCTTTTTGTGCATATTTGTCACACTTAAATGTTTCAGATCATCAAAGAAAAATGTATTTAAGACAAAGACAACGTGAGTGAACAGAAAATGCAGCTTTTAAATGATCATTCCATTTATTGAAGGTAAAGAGTTATTCAAAACCTATATCAACCATGTGAAAAAGTAATTGCCCCCTAAACCTAATAACTGGTTGTGCCACCCTTGGCGGCAACAACTGCAATCAAACGTTTGTGATAACTGGCAATGAGTCTTTCAGATCGCTGTGGAGGAATTTTGGCCCACTCTTCTTTGCAGAATTGTTTTAATTCAGCCACGTTGGAGGGTTTTCGAGCAGGAACTGCCTGTTTAAGGTCATGCCGCCGCATCTCAATCGGATTTAAGTCCGGACTTTGACTAGGCCACTCCAAAACCTTCATTTTGTTTTTCTTGAGCCATTCAGAGGTGGACTTGCTGGTGTGTTTCGGATCATTGTCCTGCTGCATGACCCAAGAGCGCTTGAGCTTGAGATCACAAACTGGTGGCCGGACGTTCTCCTTCAGGATTTTCTGGTAGAGAGCAGAATTCATGGTTCCATCAATTACGGCAAGTCGTCCGGGTCCTGAAGCAGCAAAGCAGCCCCAGACCATCACACTACCACCTCCATGTTTGACTGTTGGTATGATGTTGTTTTTATAGAATGCTGTTAGTTTTACACCAGATGTAACGGGACCCACACCTTCCAAAAAGTTCCACTTTTGACTCATCAGTCCACAGAATATTTGCCCAAAGGATCATCAAGATGTTTTTTTTCGCAAATGTGAGACGAGCCTTTGTGTTCTT
>PIJE02003629.1:0-12500 GCA_002895965.2 Coryphaenoides rupestris | reverse complement strand
TTTAATAATCCGGCAAGACCTCAATTCTCCCGCTCAGCAGAGCCAGCGGAGTCCCGGCACGTGAGACACGGTCTGAGATCTTCCCATTCACATGCAAATGGACGGAGAGAGAAAGACTAAAATAGACCTCCTGGTGCCGTAAATGGACGGGAAGTACAACTGAGTTAAAAGCACACCAGCCCCAGTGTGAGTGTCTAACATTCAATTCATCATCAATATTCCATTGTCTGTGCACCATATAGAAAAGTTAGTATATTGTGCCAAGTGTCAACATTGATTTGTACTGCGTGTGACAACATTGATTGATGATTGGTCAGGAGCATTGTGCTTAAGCTTCACAACAGCCAATCGTTTCACTTCGCCACATTCTCTCCCCCCCCCGGCCGGTCAATAAAATCAGGTGTGTGTGTGTGTGTGTGTGTTTGTGTGTGTCTGATATGTGTGTGTGTGTGTGAGTGAGCGAGCAGATGAGTGTGTGTGTGTGTGTGTGTGTGTGTGTGCTCACACTTTGCATAGGCACAGTATAGGCATAGTGTAAATCCCGACCTCATGAGAAATTGCAAATGAGATTTTTCTCGCAGGGTTCGTGAACAACAGTATTTTCAACGGTGTCTGTTCTTCAAACCAATGAGCCTGCAGCCAACAGAGATTCCTCTGGGCTGTAAGACAGACTGCATTACACTGTTAAATACACTGTTAAATACACTGTTAAATACATTATACTGTTAAATATACTGTCAAATACACTGTTAAATACATTACACTGTTAAATACACTGTTAAATACACTGTTAAATACACTGTTAAATACATTACACTGGTAAATATCATCGCATGACACCCAACTCATCACATGAAAACCGTAACAAATCTCCAATTGATTATATTTAATCTTAAATTGTATCAGTTGTGTATGAAAGCCCATTTCAGCCACTTGAAAAAAAAAATTCCCCACATACTATCTAATTATGACTTAGTATCTCATAATTATGACTTACTGTACTATCGCATAATTATGATTTAGCATACTAAGCCATAATTATGAGATAGTTAAGTCATAATTATAAGATATAGAGCCTACAATACAATTGTGAATTGATCTATTCATGCATGGAAACATGAACATGAACATAATCAATCATGGATTGTGAAATCATTGAGGAATATTTCAAACGTGGTTTTACTAATGATGAAATCGTTGCTTTACTGTCTGAATTGAGAGTATTACTTGAGAATGATGTTGAAAAGTAATATTGTATAATATTCTCAATATCGTGTACAAGGTCAGGAAATGGACTGCGGAGGTGAGTTGACCATAGCCGTGGTCCAAACTATGTTTGGCACATAGATGGCTACGATAAGCTTAAGGCATTTGGACAATTAGTGGATGCATTGATCTCATAATTATGAACTAGTATCTCATAATTATGAGATAGTTAAGTCATAATTATGAGATAGTTACAGTCATAATTATGAGATACTAAGTCATAATTATGAGATATGAGATAGTATGTGAGATTTTCAGTGGCGAATGGGCATCCAATAGTTGTCCCCTTAATTGATCAATCTTTAACATGGATCACCTGACCAAACTGCCAGTGTGCAGTGTGCAGATCTCTGGACTAAACAAAGTGCAGGGCAACGGCTGTTAACAAGAATGATCTACAGTATGTGGCTGCGTGAGACACTCCACCTCTAATATCAGCCTGACGTCGCCCCAGGGTGATGCTGCTGTTTGGGGGGGTGCGGGGTATGATCGTTGGGGGCCGTGGGTGGATGTAGTGTATGTGAAGGGGTGGAGGGTCTGGGAAGAGTCTCCGCCTGTGGGTGACAAAAGGAACATGACTCATCCACCACCACCACAGGGCATTCAGATCTTTGTGCCAGGACAAACAAGAAGGACGACACACAACAACTACGACTACGTGACCCAACGCATGAACACACCTTCATTGGCCGCCTCCCTCTCCCTCTGCTTGCCGTCGGCCCGGTCCAGGTAGGTGAAGCTCGGCCTCATCTGGAGGATTCCCTGCAATGGTGTGATGTGGAGCTCCCCTGTTGGTGTCGGAAACAACAACAACATTTATATACACACACCTCACAATATATGACTCAAACTCATTATCTTGCATTAGACCAAGTGGGGTTCCAAGACCCATGGTGAACTGCGGCTTTACTGCACCTTTGCGGAACACGGCCGCGGCGTATCTGGAGGTGTTGGTGGTGGCCTGGATGGAAGCAAACGGCTAATGTGCTGGTGTGAGGCGGGCGGATCGTAGGGGTGGGGGTGAAATGTTGTGTGTGGGGCGGCGGCGGGCCTATGAAGCCAAAACGCGCGCCAGTAGTGCCCGGTGAACCAGTAGTATGTGGGGAGGTGTAGAGGGTGATATGAGATTGTGTACAAGTGTGGGGGGTGGGGGTGATGTGTGTGTGAGGGGTGGGGGTGATGTGTGTGTGGGGGGGTGGGGGTAATGTGTGTGTGGGGGGTGGGGGGGTTAATTGTGTGTGTGGCCACTTTGGCTGCATGTAGACACATGTGTGTGACGAGGAGAGAGATTTAGGACAATCTGACACTGAGAAAACACTGACTTCTGAGGGGAAAACAGCAGCTTTCAGTGTAGGCCGATATTGTCCAAAATCTATCACAATCTACGTCATTTAATATCTGGATAACGATATATATATATCACGATACAGCATGTTCTGGTAGTCTAATAAGAAGTCTATATAAAATAACCACATTGTAAAGCTTATTTTTTGTCTACTCCTCCTGTGTGAATTAAATACATGACAAATGAAAAGTAGGCCTCCTGAGGATTCTCTTAGCCTGGTCATTTCAGAATGTTACATCCCTTCACTGTAATGCAGATTTGATTGAAAACCAGGAAAGCACAACACTTACACAAAATCACAGACATTACAATAAAAGATGACCGAGTCTCATATCACAATATCCATATAATATCCGGATATTGCGCAGCCGTACTTCGGCGAACAAAATTGTCTTCTTTCTTATTTTTGATTAGTTTGCACATTATTTTGACTGTTTGCACATTATTCTGTTATATTATAAAAGGGAAATCTCATGACTGAATGGGAGGTTAAAACGCCCGATCATCAATAACAATTGCTATGATGACTGTTTTTCGTATTGCTGTCGTTATTTAGAGTGAATACATTCCGCTGTAAAACACCATTCATGCCCACCTGGGAAAACATATGACTGCTTGGAGCACAGGTACTCTTGACGATACTTTTCCGTTGCTACATTAATTTTTAGAATTGATAATTGTGGATTCACATGAAACATCCAATCATCCAATTTAGTTGTATTTGACTTGAGATGCTTCAAGATGCTCCTGGTACGTCCCTTACACGATAACTCAGGGCCTATGAGACCACCTGTGCCACCAGCTTTGGTGTTTTATTGGCTACTTAAGGGAATTCCTCTAAACAAACAAACAATGCAAAGGATCTATTTTACACCACGGCGGCTTCACCGGCAGAACGTGGAAGGACTCTGGGAGCTCACGAGATCCTCTGGGGTGGGAATGAATTAACATGACGTCAATATCAAAAACCTGCCTTTATATAACAGGTTCAGGCTCTATTGTTATTCCAAAGCGGTTGACTGTTGCCTCTCTTACACAACTGGATTTTACGCACCAGGCCCAATATCTGACTCCCACAGTCTCAGCCAATCAATAATCGTATAACATTTTTTATTTTAAGGGGTTGGATATAGAGGTTATGGGATCTGGGTAAACGGGTGAGTGATTAGGTCCCTTACTCTTTAGGTCAGAGTAAGGGAATACAACCTTTGGCAGCGGAGGGCAGTGAGAGCCAGGGGTCAGGGAGGTCAGGGGGGTCAGGGATGCTCCTCCAGGCTGACGGTGATAAAGATGAAGTCACTAATATAGGGCTTCACTATATAGGCTTTCATCTCTGACTCCTCTGCTGTACATTTGCAAAACACTTCATCCACGCCAGGACTATTTGCAGACTAGGCAGCCGGGATGAATCACCACAGATCATATAGAGACATGAGGTTCCTGTCTGTCTTGCTCAAACACACACACACACACACACACACACACACACACACACACACACACACACACACACACACAGACACACACACACACACACACACCAGACACACACACACACACACACACACACACACACACACAGACACACACACACACACACACACACACACACACACACACAGACACACACACACACACACACACACACACACACACACACACACACACACACACACACACACACACGCAGACACACACACACACGCAGACACACACACACACACACACACGCAGACACACACACACACACACACACCAGACACACACACACACACACACACACACACACCAGACACACACACACACACACACACACACACACACACACACACACACACACACACACGCAGACACACACACACACACACACACGAGCGCGTTCAGCGAAAGAAGAAGAAATAAGTGATGCAAAGTGAGACTGAATCCGCGGTGCCACCAGCAAGCATGCAGACAGACAGACAGACAGACAGAGAGACAGACAGGCAGAGAGACAGACAGACAGACTCGGGCGCAATTACGTAACTTCACTCAAAAGGTTGACAAAAGTGGGAAGCGAGGATGCATGACGCGCAAATATGAAAGGTAACCCCGACACACACACATACACACACACACACACACACACACACACACACACACTAAGACCGATAACATTAAAACATAGTCATTGAGAATCTCCAGTTGGATTGTGATGGTGCCAGGTACCAGTTAGCTGTCATAGTTGGATTACATTTTAAATTGTTATTATTTGTTATTACCTGCATGTTGAGGTCTTCTGCGCGCTTCTGTGTGTGTGTGTGTGTGTACAGGTTAAAGTCGTCCGGATTGCAGCTGCAGCGCCTCCTGCTCCTCCTGCTCCTGCTGCTCCTCCTCTATTCGCTGCGCTCAGCTGCTCTGAGATGCGAAGGAATGCGCGCCGAGCGGAGGGGAGGAGGAGGAGGATGATGATGATGATGATGAGGATGATGATGATGATGATGATGATGATGGAGGGACTAGGCGGAGAGAAGAAGGCTGAGTCGTTTCATTTTAAGGTTTTTTGTCTTTTGGTCAGTGATTCATGTGTGTGTGTGTGTGTGTGTGGGGGGGGGGGGCTACTTGTGTGTGAGTGATTGATGCAGAAATGCAATTAAAAGCCTCTCGGCAATTCCTTCTCTGCTCGGGAGGAATTGAATCAATTGGAGCGACCTTGGAGCCAGGTGAAGTATAGGGCAGAGAGAGAGAGAGAGAGAGAGCGAGAGAGAGAGCGAGCGAGAGAGTGTGTGTGTGTGTGTGTGCGTGTGTGTGTGCGTGCACGTTTCAGGTGGTCGTTTTAACAATCAAGCAGGGTCAGTTGATTGCATGATGAAATGCAATCAACACTTGCTGTTTTTATGAGCTCTGAACTTCACATTAACATTAGTTAGCTGAAATATTCAACACTGAGTACCTGTATCCCATTCAAGGACAAACCAGTACGTTGCCCTTGACTGGATAGCATGTCATGCAGCAGAACTTCTATCTAGAGCCTGGGCAGGAAACCAGAAGCGGCAAGGGGCGGAGTCTCGCCTTGTTTCCTGTTTTGTTACGGAGATATACTGAAGAATAACATCATTATCTCCCTGTGGGCTCACCACCTGCAGGGAGAGTCATTGGGGTCGGGGGCATTGTATACCGGGCAGTAGGCAAAAGTGGGGTCCTGGGCGTGCCGGCATCACCTCACTGGCGGGGAAGGAGCCGGAGCTGGTGCGGGAGGTGGAGCGGTACCAACTAGATATGGTTGGGCTCACCTCCACGCACAGCACCGGGTCTGGAACCAAACTCCTGGAGAGGGGCTGGACCCTCTACTTCTCCGGAGTTGCCCAGGGTGTGAGGCGCCAGGCGGGTGTGGGGATACTCACAAGTCCCCGGCTGAGCGCCGCTGTGTTGGAGTTCTCTCCGGTGAACGAGAGGGTCGCCTCCATGCGACTGCAAGTCGCTGGGGGGAAGGCTCTGACTGTTGTGTGTGCCTACGCACCAAACAGCAGTTCAGGCCATAACAAACACCATGTTCGAACATAGGGTGGTCCACAAGTGTACCTGGTACCGGACCACCTTAGGCCAAAGGTCGCTGATCGACTTTGTAATCGTATCAGCAGATCTGCGGCCGCATGTTTTGGACACTCGGGTGAAGAGAGGAGCAGAGCTGTCAACTGATCACCACCTGGTGGTGAGTTGGATCAGATGGCGCGGGAGGCTGCCAGACAGACCTGGTAAACCCAAACGTGTAGTGAGGGTGAACTGGGAACGTCTGGTGGAAGCCCCTGTCCGTAGGGTCTTTAACTCCCACCTCCGGAAGAACTTCTCGTGCATCCCGGGGGAGGTTGGGGACATGGAACCTGAGTGGGCCATGTTCAGAGCCTCCATTGTAGAGGCTGCAGCTCGGAGCTGTGGTCAAAAGGCTGTCGGTGCCTGTCGTGGCGGCAACCCAAGAACCCGTTGGTGGACACCAGCGGTGAAGGAAGCCGTCAGGCTGAAGAAGGAGGCCTTTCGGGCCTGGTTGGCCCAGGGGTCTCCTGAAACAGCAGACAGGTACCGGGAGGCCAAAAGGACTGAGGATATTGTCGGGCGGTGGAAAGAACACTTTGAGGAACTCCTGAACCCGACCAGTACGTCCTCTGTGGAAGAGGCAGAGTCTGAAGACTCGGGGGAAGCCTCACCCATATCCTTGGTAGAGGTCACTGAAGTAGTCAAAAAGCTCTTCAGTGGCAAGGCGCCAGGTGTGGATGAGATTCGCCCTGAGATGCTGAAGGCTCTGGACATTGTCGGGCTGTCGTGGCTGACACGCCTAGTCAGAGATGTCAGTGGACCAGCTCTTTACCCTCGCAGGGTTGTTGGGGGGCGCATGGGAGTTTGCCCATCCAGTCTACATGTGCTTTGTGGACTTGGAGAAGGCTTATGACCGTGTCCCCCGGGGAATCCTGTGGGGGGTACTACGGGAGTATGGGGTACCGGGGCCGTTGGTACGTGCCATTCGGTCCTTGTATGAACAAAGTGCGAGCTGCGTCCGTATTCTCGGCACAAAGTCAAGCACGTTCTCAGTGGGTGTTGGACTCACTGATTCTGTGGACAGAATCTCAAGGCGCTGCCGAGGTGAGGAGAGTGTCCGGTTTGGGGACCTCAGAATTGCATCTCTGCTATTTGCAGATGATGTGGTTCTGTTGGCTCCAGCATGCACTGGGGCGGTTTGCAGCCGAGTGTGAAGCGGTCGGGATGAGAGTCAGCACCTCCAAGTCTGAGGCCATGGTTCTCTGCCGGAAAACGGTGGAGTGTTCCCTCCGGGTTGGGAATGAGTTGCTGCCTCAAGCGAAGGAGTTCAAGTATCTCGGGGTCTTGTTCACGAGTGAGGGCAAAATGGAGCGGGAGATGGACAGACAGATTGGTGCAGCGTCTGCAGTGATGCGGGCGCTGTACCGGTCCGTTGTGGTGAGCCGGAAGGCGAAGCTCTCGATTTACAGGTCCATTCTACGTTCCAACCCTCACCTATGGTCACAAGCTTTGGGTAGTGACCGAAAGAATGAGATCGCGGATACAAGCGGCCGAAATGAGTTTCCTCCGCAGGGTGGCTGGGCTCAGCCTTAGAGATAGGGTGAGGAGCTCAGACATCGGGAGGGAGCTCGGAGTAGAGCCGCTGCTCCTCCGCGTCGAAAGGAGTCAGCTGAGGTGGTTTGGGCATCTGATTAGGAAGCCCCCCAGGCGCCTCCCTTTGGAGGTTTTCCGGGCAACTGGGAGGAGACCCGGGCAGACCCAGAACTTCGTCTGGCCTGGGAACGCCTCGGATCTCCCAGGAGGAACTGGAGAGTGTGGCTGGGGAGAAGGAAGCCTGGGGGGCCCTGCTTAGCCAGCTGCCACCGCGACCCGACCCCGGATAAGCGGACGAGAATGGATGGATGGATCATTAGAGTGAATGGGAGTCGCCACAGTGTTGATTCTAAACATTTTTATATAGTTTAACTGCTGCTGGCGGTTGAAGATTTGGCATTAGCCAATTACACGCTGACAGATTTAGCTCGTAAGCCATTATACTAATATTAATCAAAAAGTAGGATTAGTAAAACTGCCCTTGTTTGGGAAGTTATTTTAGGCAACACAAAAATGGGTCTGAATGACCTATTGTTGTCTAGCTTTGAGTAACGGTAACGAAATGGATAACAAATGGGATAACTTTACCATTACTGACATAATGAAATGGTGAATGATGATGCTTAGAGGTTTGTCGTATTGAAATGGTGAATGATGATTGGATTAGAGATTCATCCAGTAGACTTAAGCCTTCTTATCTGAAGTCACACTATGGAGACAGAACACAACAGGCATCATACTCTGAAAACCAACGCCCACTGCAGGGGAAACATTCAGCACCAGAATAAGCGAACAAGGGCTGAGCTGTCCCCTCATTTAACCAAACAAAGACCAAAACCGGGCCTTTAGTTAGCTTAATTAGCTTTCAACCTCCACATGTTTGTCTGGCCTAATTAGCCACAGTTTTCCCATTCTTCCTGCTGGTGTCCTCACGTCTTGTTGCCTGCATTTACTGTTGTCTTCGTAAAGGCTCAGTGTTCAGTTTGGCAGCTTCTAAAAACTTGACCCCGTTGCTAGAGTCTCCCACCAGACAGCAGCTTTTAGGCACCTGTCTGTTGTTTGCTAGCAGACTGAAATTACAAGGAGGCACCAAGTTCACGCAATGCAAAAACAGAGAGCGCTGGAATGTTTTCCCCTCCGGTGTGGGCGGGGCCTATTTGCGTTTCTGTTTCCATGTAAGACAGAGACGTCATCTGCAGAATAACAACGGGTTGGGGAGAACAAAATATCTAAATCATGTTTTTTGGAGGGAGAAAAACTGAAGACAGTGTGTGTGGACATCGGGGGACATCTAGCAGGCCTCATTGCCCTGGATGGTGCGGGTTTATCGTGATGTCTTTGTCCTTCAGGACGAAATAATCTCCTCCTCCCCCTCCGTCCCCCTCTCCCCTCCTATCTGTCCTTCTTTCCCCATCCTCGTCCTTTTACTCTCCTTATCAGAGACCGCTTGTGCGTCTCTCTCTCTATTGTGTCTCTCTTCCCCCCTTTCTCTCTCTCTCCCTCTCTCTCTGTCTCTCTCTTTCTCCCTCTCTCTAATATTTGTATTTAAATGGTTATTCCCTCTATCTCAGAGGATGGGAGCTGAGGGTCAATGACCTAGTCTCTCCCCCCCCCCCCCCCCCCCCCCCCCACCCCCAAACAACAATAACAACAACAACAAACAAACAGCCCGACACGAGCCAATGTAATTAGACATCAAATCGTTTTTTCCTCTGGAACGCAATAAACCCTCAGTCATCACACGCACGTACACACACACACACACACACAAGTATGCACCACACACACACACACACACCACACATCATCACGCACGTACACCACACCACACACACGTACCACACACACACACGTACGCACGCACACACACACACACACACACACACACGCGCACACACACACACACACACACACACACACACACACAGCATCTTAATAATATCCATGCAGTGTTGTTCCATCAGATCAGATGGAGTGTGATGGAGCACACGGTTCACACACATCGTCCACAAAAAGCTGACCTCACGCAGAATCACGAGTTCTGGCAGCCGGGACGCGCTGGGGAGCCTTTTGCAAACGAGCATCATTAAAATATCCTGTCATGTACATTACAAGTCCAAGTGGATGACAAGTGGTTGTCAATATGAGAACAAAATGTCTTCTTACTCTGCCGTTTCATAAGAAGTGCCCCGCCCCTCACAACCCCCCCGCCCAGAGAGAAACCATGCAGTGTCTTCAGTGCAGCGCTCAGTCGTTCATTAGGATTTCATTAGGATCCACAGTCTCGTTTTGTGATCGGTGTGCTTTTTACGCCTACATTGTCGTAGCTGTGAACAATTCCCTGTATAATATATATATATATATATATATATATATATTATATATATAAGCCAGGAGCGAGTGTGGAGGTACAGCAACAGCAGTGCAGTACCTCATTTATAGCTAATTAGTTGCTGGCGCAGGTCCAATGTCAGACAGTTTGCACCTTGTACAAAAGGCTTGAAACAAATTACACCTAAACGCAATGATCCAGTATTTGTTGGAGAGCTGCAAACGCATAATCCGCTGAACATGTACACACCAGCAATTAACATTCACAATACAATACAATACAGTACAATACAAAACAATACAATACAATAGACAGTCGGGCTCTGAGTGCCGAGTACAAAGAAACCTGCAAATCCAATGTCAGACAGTTTGCACCTTGTACAAAAGGCTTGAAACAAATTACACCTAAACGCAATGATCCAGTATTTGTTGGAGAGCTGCAAACGCATAATCCGCTGAACATGTACACACCAGCAATTAACATTCACAATACAATACAATACAAAACAATACAATACAATACAATACAATAGACAGTCGGGCTCTGAGTGCCGAGTACAAAGAAACCTGCAAAGATATTCTTTTGCTTTCTTACTAAATCTTTGTTGTTTGAAGATGTTTTTGATGCCATTCTGCGAGGAGATGCTTCTTATTTATTTTGGAGAAGTAACAAATATCGAATAAAACACACACACACACACACACACACACACACACACACACACACACACACACACACACACACACACACACACAGGGTTGACATCTTTGGCTGTACACCGCCCATTACTTCTGTGCTTTAATAGGCATCTATTAAAGCACAGCAGTACCACTGAGTACGAGAGGGGAGGGGAAGGGGGGAGGGGGGGGTTGCTTGGAAACCCCTGTGTCTCCTGCAGGCTTTCAGAGAGAATGGAGACCCCATAGAGATCCCCCCACAGCACACGCAGAGACACACACACACACACACACGTGAACCCACGCACGTGAGCATGTGCATGCGCGCACACACACAAACACACACACACACACACACAAACACACACACAAACACACACACAAACAGCATCACTCAACACGAGGGGCACCCGCGCCTGTATACACACGTACACACATAGAAGAAACACACACACACACACACACACACACACACACACACACGCCACCGCACACACACACACAAACACACACACACACACACACCACACACACACCCCGCAGAAGGATTTCATGTTTCTATGGTGAACAAGTCTATTTTTGGATGTATAAAAATAGATCCTTCTTTGGCTCCAACATTTGCATTCATATGTGACTCCAGCCAACCGCCTATAACGCCATGTTCTTATTCTCATCGGTGGACGTTATCTGGACGGACTCTAAAACACGATCTGCCGCCTCGCTAATTGCATCTTATGTGCATAAATAATGATTAATAACATGGAGTGTGCCACTGAATCATGACCAATTCATTTTCCACCTTAGTCAGCCATTCCATTTGAAGGTGATTTCCCTCGTGAATCAGCCTTTTAGTACTTGGTTTGTGAACACAAAGAAACAGAGAGACACCGGCGACTTGTTCTGGAGGTGGGGGCGCGGAACGGAGGGCAAATTTGTAGCCTTGGAAACTGTTGCTAAGTAGCGGTTGGAGGGATCCCTGGACAGCGAGGGACGAGGATCGCGGTGGGGAGCAGGACAAGTGAGCAGGCAACAAACAATTATAATTTGGAGGAGAAATTTAAAATATGGAATCCAAAGGATGACAACAACCAATGCGTCCCTGGTTCCACCCATCCCTCTCTCTCTCTCTCTCTCTCTCTCCTTCTCCCCCCTCTCTCTCTCTCTCTCCCCCTCTCTCTCTCTCCTCTCTCCCCCTCTCTTCTCTCTCTCCCTCTCTCTCTCTTCTCTCAAGATTCAAGATTCAAGATTCAAGAACTTTATCACACATACAGGATGCAGTGAAATGAAAAAGTGGCGATGCCCAGTTGCAACAGAATACAATACGAATATCACAAATATCAAAATTGAAGGAACTATTTAAGGCACTATTTACAGTCTTTACAGCAAAAGGAACAACTTTTTTTGAATGAGAAATACAGTATGAGCAGAATAAACAGCAAAAGGCATATAAGCAAGTCGGCATATCAAAATTCGGCATCAAGTTATGTACATGGGAGTGTGCAGTGGGGGGGGGGGTCCTAGTGAGATCAGAGTCTGGAACAGGTTGTTGTTGAGGTGGTGAGGATCCTTCATGATCCTGCAGGCTCTGGTTCACACCTCCTGGAGTACAGGTCCTGCAGGGTGGGGAGTGGTAGTGCCAATAGTGCGCTCAGCCGAACGGACCACCCTCTGCAGAGCCCTCCTGTCCTGAGAGGAGCTGTTGCCGAACCAGGCAGTGATGCTTCCTGTCAGGATGCTCTCCAACCAGCGTAGAAGGTCTGAAGGATCTTCTGGGAGACAA